>QKYT01000150.1:83030-98347 GCA_003550305.1 Glomus cerebriforme | reverse complement strand
TTTTTTTTTTTTTGACTTAAATATAATATTTCTTTTATTTTTTTTTTTTATAATTTATGTAATTTTAACAAACTTATTATATTTACTAAAATGAATAATTAATAAATAATAACCAATATTAAATTGTTTAAAATACTGTATACTGTAAACATAATGCAAATACAAATTATATATACTTTGTGTTTACAAATAAGTTTATTTTGACATAAATCGAATTGATGGTCAAATTAATACTGTAGTACGGTATATTGAAAGAATTTTTTAAAGAAATGCATCAGTTTGCGATATAATAATAATAATCTTAATCCACAAAATGAGATTTTTTATAAAGGTGACTAAAAAGTTAAGATTTAGTTTTTAAGAATTAAACATACATTCCCAAGTTTGTTGTTCCTCATAGAATTAATTCTATATTAAATGGATCTGATTTTGCTCATTGTAAAACATTTTTATGATTTTAAAAACAGTTTGTACATTTCTTTCATTTTTGATGCCAATCTTCTATAAAATTTTGAGTTCAAGGAACAAACATTTCATAATTTTATTAGTTTTTTCTGGCCTAATTTATATCCAAAAGTTGATTTTCCTAACACTTCAATTGTAATATGTTGCAAAACTCTGAAGACATCGTTAAATTTTGTTGCATAAAAGCAAAAAATTCAATTATTTCACCAACCATTTCAGATAGCGCAAGATTTAAATATAGGATTTGCTAAATTTCTATAAGTTTTAACTGTAAAATTGTTTAATTTTGGAATCAATCAAACAATTTTTATTGAAGATATATTTAAATTTGTACATACATCACCATTAGAAAATAACATTCCATTTTCACAAAAGTCATAGAGAACATTTCCGGGTCTAAATTTGAATTTTGGGGCAATATCTTCAAATTTTTTGACGTTATAAATGCTTACCTGATTTCATTAATAAAACTTTAGCATATTCAGGACTTGTATATTCGTAAATAAGAATTTTTTCTTTAAAAAAAAATTATATTTTATACTATAATCTTAAATAATTGTATTGTCTCCTCTGTCAAATATCCTAATTTTATAACATTATGGAACAAAAATATTTCAATGACGATGTATTTGAACAAATAAAAGATTTTAATAAGGATTATTTAACTAGAGAACAAAAATTATTAATTAATAAACTAATATAAAATGAAGAATTAAAAGAACGTTATAAAGGTTGTGGTTTATGTAGGGAATGTAAACAACCTAATACTAGTTGGAAATGGTGTAGCGCATGTAACGCAAAACGATTTCAACAAAATTTCAAAAATTGGACGAGTGATAATGATGATATTGACTATTCAACATACTCAACTATCAGCAGAAGGATATTGGAAAGTATTAGAATGGATATCTTATGATAGATTTCGTAATATTGAATATATTGCAAAAGCGGGTTTGGCAAAGTGTATAGAGCAAATTGGATTGATGGATATATTCTTAATTGGAGTGAAAATGGGATATGAATTAATAAAAATAAGGATGTAGCTCTAAAAAGTAGTATGATTTTTCTATAAAATGTACAATTTAGATTACTTCACATCATAAACTTATAGTTAATGATTTTAAGAATGGAAGTTTACAAAATTATTTAGATACATATGTTAAATTAAGTTATAAAGATAAAATTTATTATTTATATATATTGCAAGTGGGTGTGGACTTGAGAAAATTAGAAAATACAAAAAAATAGTACATATGGCATTTTACCTTATATTGCTCCTGTGAAATAAAAGCCAGAAGAAACTAATAAATTATGGAATGCTTTGTTCCTTGAACTCAAAATTATGTAGAAGATTGGCATCAAAGATGAGAAATGTACAGACTGTTTTTAAAATCATAAAAATGTTTTACAATGTGCAAAATCAGATCCATTTAATATAGAATTAATTCTATGAGGAACAACAAACTTGGGAATGTATGTTTAATTCTTAAAAACTAAATCATAACTTTTTAGTCACCTTTATAAAAATCAAAAAATCTCATTTAGTGGATTAAGTTTATTAATTTATATTGCAAACTGATGCATTTCTTTAAAAAATTCAATGCTGCCAATTATTTTTTAATTAAAGAAATTATCTATTTTTATAATAATATATTATATTTTTTCTTTTAATAAATATGTACTTTTTTTATATAGAACTTTCTGTTTAAAAACGAAATAAAGATACAACAAAATAATATAAATGGAGACAATATTAAATTTTTAGAAACATTTACTTTGTTTTTTTAATAAATAAAATAGATTAACATATTTTTTAATAAAAATTCAAAAAAAAAAGAGTAAATCATAAGGAATTTATGGTATGATTATTATTTTTTAGAGATACCAAAAAAATTTAGGAATATTGTTATTGTGAAATAAATTCTAAATAAAAGAACATAAATTTTTTTCAATTTTTAGAAATCGGTCATCATCCTATTTATCATAAAAATATATTGATTTGACTTAGATATTACTATTAATTTTTTTTTAATACATCAATTATAATCTGCCATACTTCATAACTATAATTTATGCTAATTCATTCAGCTACATTTAGGATACAAATTTAGAGGTTTATTTAACATTATAACAAATTAAATATCAGAGGGGGAGAAGGAAACTTATGATATATATGATTATTTCATGATTTTAGGCTTATGATAAAGGGATTATATTAAACAAACTTTTAAATTGGTGAAATAAACGAATTAGATAATGACCAACAAATAATTTATCCAGAAATTTATAACGAGTCAGACATTGAATGGAAAAATGATGAGTCAATTCGGAAGCTTATTGATTATTGCTTGAAAAAGAATAAAGAAAACGAGTACAAATTAATGCTGCTTATTTAGAAAAGAAGTAAGAGAAAAGAAGCAAGAAAAGCAACAATAATAAATACTGTACATTTTTATTATTTTTCGATAAATTTAGATAAGGAATTTAGGTTGAAAAGCTGGACTATTTATATAATTAGAATCAAAAACTGAGAAAAATTTAATAAGAAACAAAAACATCCTTCCGGCAATAATCATCTCTTGGAATAGAGTTTTCAAAATATCAAAATACTGCCTGAAACAGAGTGATTGTTCAATTTTAGTTATTTAAATTCTTTAAATGATTATTTTATTTCTCCATATTTGAAAATAAATATATACTTTCATATAAAGTACATTGGATAATTTTTGAGATTTTCGTGCACATCTGGTAACTTTTTGGTACCATTCAAATACATTTTTGCCCGTGCGCAAGTCAGATGTGCATAATATGTAGGTGCTGGAATGCTGACACTGGATGTTGTGCGCTGAAAGTTATAACATAATGTATTACTTAAGCCTTGAAATTCATCTATTGTTAATTTGATGTCGTCATAAAGAATGGTGTAATGAGACGGACGCGCTGTTCCTTGATTGGCATAGTGTGACTGGAGATAAAAGTCATTAAGTGTGGGGTGAGTGATTTTTCTGTCAACAATTGTTCCAACAAAGCAGTTTCCATTCTTATCAGCTTCATTCTTATTTTCTGGGAACAGTCTCGTACGATGACGTTTGCCGACGACAGCGAAAGTGATCTTTGGTTCATAACCTGCCCGGAACTCAGCACATGCCGCTTTAATCTTGGGAAGTTCTAATTTGAGCACCTGTTCAAACTGAGATTCGCTAACGCCATCACGGTACATAATGATGCACGGTGGGAGAAACGATGCTACGTCTTTCTTGACGCCACTTGATTTCTTCTGATAGTCGCAATATTCTTTCAAAAGTTTCTTTATCATTTCATCAATATTAACAATCTCTTCCTTTCCAGAGCGCTTTTGAGCCTGGTATTTTGTAATAAAACGAGCAGCTTGGTTATCAAGCGATCCCACAACAGCACAAATGGAGAGACCATTTTTATCTTTAGGATGAGTTACATCAGCACCAAGAAAGAGAACATTTTCTCCACTGGAAAGACGAAGCTTGTCCTCGGGCAGAATTGAGTTTATACCACCAAGCTTGAGATTTATTTTCATAGCGAGGCTTGAACAATATTGCGGGCTGTTAAAATTTTTTTTAGGATCCATCTTTATGCACTGCGAAAGACATCCGATTTCGGTATCCATGATGCGCTTGATGATTTCGTAGAGTTCAGTGTTGATATTGTTTGGCGCATTATCGCCAGGGATAATAAAGAGTATCATTTGCGGCGGTTTGTTAAGTTTATCTTTTGCATTCTGATAAGCTTCTCTGACATCATTGTCCAAATGACCTAATTTATACTTGACATACTCGATATGTGGAGTTTTTGAGATATTCATCCCTTGTATTCTGCATTGTTTTATGAGGTTTCTAATAAAATTAGTAGCAACTTCCATAGATATCCATTTCGCTTGTTCAAAAATAATTACATGCCAGGAATTGAGTGCTTCACCACTCTCAAAAAACTTGACCCCTTTGAGATTCCATTGCCCATTTGAAGGTTTCGCAATGTTTCCTGCATATTTAACATTTGTAGATTCAAGCACACGTGCATCGACTCTGGCCAGTTCTGATGCAACCTCCATACCAACGTCAGTAGGATCGTTCTGGAGCTGCAAGATTTCTCGAGCACCTTTGATCGTTTCGTTTTCATTTACAAAAGGTTTTATCCTAGAAGCCAAAATAATTTCTTTTCGCTGATTTTTGGACAACTCCTTGTTACTGAAACGTTGCCCTTCAATAATTTGGCAAAATTCGATCGGCCAAGCCATATTTGTGTCATCGTAACCTATTATCTCAACAAAAAGTTTATTATGGTACTGATAATTGTCCTTGAAGTATTTTTCAAGCGAAAACCAATCCGTACCCACTTTTGGTTTATACTTGAA
Organism: Glomus cerebriforme; assembly: GCA_003550305.1. Taxonomy (NCBI): domain Eukaryota; kingdom Fungi; phylum Glomeromycota; class Glomeromycetes; order Glomerales; family Glomeraceae; genus Glomus; species Glomus cerebriforme. The sequence continues at coordinate 93,495 of QKYT01000150.1, read as the reverse complement.
ATTTGTTACTTCAGCAGCAGAGAGAAGTTTTTTGATACGTCTCTCAGTTTGCACAGGTTTCATATGCAGGGGGCGAACAAGCAGTTCTTTAAGTATTTTGTTAATCTTCTTCAGCTTTTGCAAATCGTTAAGTTCATTACGAATTGACCTATTTTTTAGATTAAGATATTGGATAAGGAATTCATCCAGTCTCAATGGCTGATAAAAAGTTGTGTATGTGGGATTCACGTTGACGAACAAGCTTCCTTGGCCTGGCCTCACGGTTGAGAACCATCCGGACCACAACTCGAGACCACCAGGAATTTTTGACTTTTTTCCTTTGTTATAAATTGAACTTTTGCCGGATTGGGTGTAATTTTCGGCCGCTACTTGATGGATTAGAGCATTGAAAACGTCAAGAGCATCATCGTTGAAGAAGTCCCATTCGAACTCCTCTCCGCTGATGTATTTCTCTAGCTGAGTTAGCTTTATTATGGTGTCTGTGCGGTTAATTTTCACTTTGTATTGAGTAGGCTCGCCATCAAGGTTTTGAATATCGTCAAGACAAATAATTTCTTCCGTAGCGTCGTCGTTCACTCTGTTGAACCCCAAACGACTTGTTGTGTAAAGGGTAGTTCCACCATCATATGCGATGACGACGCCTTGGAACCAATCTTCTTTTATCAAACCAAGTTCTTTAAGAACTCTGCGCCGAATACACTTTTCATAGTCTGACCTTTCACGTTTGACTTCGACATTAGCGTTCTTTCCAGCATCCATGGGTTTGATTTCAATATTATATTTGAGAAATTCGTCATATTTTGAAATTTTTGTCACCTCAAAGCTATTGGCCTTCACTGTAATGACTCTTCCCTTTTTTCCAAATCCATCTCGTTTAAGGAAAGGAACAGGAGACTTACTATCGTTATTAATTTCGGGTTGTGGTTCGTTTTCACATAGTATTTTTTTCAAATTCTGGGAAAATTGGAATTGTGCATTGGAAAGCATGTTAATTTTTATTTATTTATTTTTTTTTTTGTATTCATAACTTTTAGCCTCAGGGCTGAAAACAAGACTATACTTAGTATCGTCCGAGAATTTTTGTCAAACAAATTCATTATGTCAGCATATATATATATAAAGTGTTATTTATTATTTTTGAAGATTTATAATTTAAAAACATTTATTTATTATTGTAAAACTGTCTTTTATATACATAAATTTAGAAATGAAATTTAAAAAGGCAACGAAAAAAAAAGCGAAACCCTTTACTGCAGGCAATTATTACACAAATATTTCACATTAACCAAGTATGGATAAAATAAATGAACTTCATATTCAGAATTCAGACGCAGATTATTCCAGGAATTCTTCATTAACCAAAAATGTCTTACCACGCCACTCACCCACCCGGGTAAATCATCAAAGGTTTAAAAATTATATAAGTTTAAGGAATAATTTAAGTATTTAAGAATTTCTATAGCTATTAACCAAAATTTATTATACCATTTATTTAAGCAGCATTTTATTTTCTATTTTAAGCTTTAATAATCCTTTAATAGTGCTTTGTATAAATCAGTGTAATAATTAATTTTTTACAGTAATTATGTTGTGCGTCAGCGTCTGACGTCGACCGGTCTAAATTATGGGTCCATTTGGGCTGATCTTTATAATGCACTAAGAAGGTTTACAACAAAAATCTTGGAAGGTAAATAATGTAAAAGAAAGAAATAATTGATTTATATACTGTATATATACATATATAGTCTTTTAAATACAGTGATTCGATTATTTATATATTTTTTGAAATATATTTAAAAAATTAACAATATATAAATGAGAAATAACACTACTATAACCTTTAGAATTATTTCTAATTTAAACAGATTTTTTCAATTATATTATTTATTTTTTTATCTAAATTCATAAAAATCAATGCCATACCTATTGGAAATGAATATTTTTCATTCAAAGTTTTCAGTTCAAAAGTGAAAAATCTAGATCAAATATTATAAGTCTTAAACATAAAAAAAGAAAAATTCTGTTTTTTTTCAATTTAGAAGAGTTAAAAGCTATTTTTTCTAAGTAATTTCTATAATATTGAACAATTAATTTGGATAATGTAAAAAAAAATTTAAATTAAATTTAGAAAAAAAGTTATTCAAAGGAAAAGAAATAATAGAATTAATAGAACAAAATGACTTTAGAAACTATCAATTCTATAAGTATTATTAAATCTTTAACAAAAAAAATGGACAATTAATATTAGCTTTTTTGTAATTAGTTAAGATAAATCTGTTAGGAGAATTAGCAGACTGCATGAAAAGTAAAAGATAAGGATTTAATGTTAAAAATATTATAGTACTGTATTTTTTCTGACATTTATAATATTTACTTATGAGAATAAAGAGAAATAATATTTTTCAAATTCTTTTTAAAATTCACTGAAAAAGCAAAGATTATTCAATATATTTAAAAAAAGAAAAAAGATAGAAAAAATTCCTGATATTTTCAATAAATTAAATCATATTTTCTTATTGGAGTTATTTATCTATATAATAGACTATCTATCAATTTCTTTCAAGGTTCAGTATGCAAATTGTGGATATACTAAATTAAAACATCTATAAACCTTAATTATACTAATTAGTAGTAATATATTGTACTTTATTTATATCAAAATACCATAAAAAGAAACAAGTAAATTTATAATAAGATAATAAATACATTGCTATTAATTACTATAATTTTAAATAAATTTTAATTAAATTAAAGAGTATACTATATCTTCATTTGATCGCTTGTTTCGAATTATTTAAATTAAAATTACATATCACATATGTGAATGATAAAATTCAGTGTCTTATTATATAATATTCTTATTTTCTTTTTGAATTGTTTCCAATTTCTTACTTACGCACGTAAATGTGAAAATTTTTAATTTTCGAAGAAAAATTTTAATTTATGGTTTATAAAAATAGATTTAATGCAGTAAAAGATTATTTTTTAATATTTATAATATGAATAAAGATATAGAAAAAAGATTCAAACCTTTAAGGTCATTAATATGCAGAATTCAGTTGTATTATTTCAATGTACTGTAAATAAATAAAAATTTAAATGTTTTACGATCAGATGCAGCAAATAATTATTTGTAAACCATCGATTCGTCGGGAGATATTCTAACCTAGTAATAGACTAGGATTCATGAAATATTAATACTATAATCTAAATCTAAATTTGCTAGTTGATCACGATGATAAAGAGTAGCATCGTGCAACCATGATTTCCTGATTCAGAATTATTAATTTGTTCAATTTTGGAAATTATCAATCATCACATTTTTTTTTTCTCTTGAAAAAAAAAAATCCCAGTTAATAATGGTTGACAATAAATTTTTGCCAAAATTATCCCAAAATTTACTTGAAATTTTGAATGATGATGAATATTATGATATTACGATTGAAGTTGGTAATGACCCTTATGTAAAAATATTTTGTGCTCATACAGTCATCTTAAATTATCGTTCCCCTTATTTGCGAAGAATTTTATCAACAAATAGAAAGAAAAATGATGGAACTTTAGTACATATTAAATTACCAAATATTTTACCAGAAATTTTTCAAATAATTTTAAGGTAAGAATATCTTCATTATAAAATTATAATGTTTTTAATTTAATTTTTACAAATGATTTTATTTTTAGATATATTTACGGGGGAAGATTTCTTTTGGAGGTATATGATACTTCCGATATCATTAAAATCTTGGTTGTTGCCAATGAACTTAATCTTCAAGAATTAGTCAATTATTTACAATCTTCTTTGATTGAAAATTATGCAAATTGGATGGAACAAAATTTTAATTTGATATACCAAACGAGCTTTGAAAGTGATTCTTTTTTAGAACTTCAGCAATATTGTACTGATTTAATGTCCAAAGAACCAGACAAAATATTTAATTCACTAAGTTTCTCTTCAATTCCGGAAAAAATTGTGTTTTCACTTATTCGAAATGATAATTTTCAGATGAGTGAAGTTCATGTATGGTAGCATGTGCTTAAATGGGGTCTTGCTCAAAATCCAGAACTTCCCTCTGATTCTACAAGCTTTTCAAAAGATGATTTCCATCTATTAAAGAATACCTTGCAACAATGTCTTCCTTTTATAAGATTCTATAATTTAACATCCAAAGAATTTTTAGATCACGTATTACCTTATAAGAAAATTCTACCAAAAGAATTATATAAGGATTTATTAAATTCTTATTTAAATTTACACCCTGATAGTAAGCCAATGCCTCATGTAACTAGAGTATTTAATTTAAAAAATAATATTGATTCAAAAATTATTACGTTCCAACATGCTGAATTAATCTCAAAATGGATTGATAAATTAGTTACAACAGATAAACCATCTTCATATGAATTTAAATTAATGCTTCGTGGATCTCGTGATGGATTTACACCCATTAAATTTCATGAAATTTGTGACAATCAATCTAACACTGTGACAATTATTAAAGTAAAAAATAGTAATGAAATTCTTGGAGGATATAATCCAACCATATGGGAATGTGATTATAATTATAGTGCTGCTAATAGTTTTATATTTTCTTTTAAAAATGATGAAAGTATTGAAAATTATATTTTAAGTTACGTAATGAATGAATATAGTGCTGTACTTAATAACCCTAATTACGGTCCATCATTTGGTAGTAATGACCTTATTTTGCGTTGAGATGATTTTTATTCTTATAATTCTAGTTATTGTAAAAAAAGATCTTATGGAAAACCGATCAGAGAAATTGAAGATAAATTTTCTATAGAAGAATATGAAGTATTTCAAATTATAAACAAATGATATTATAAATAATATACTACATATCTATAAATATTTCTCTTAAAATTCATAATTACTAGAAGGACATTTTATGATTTTATTACAAAAAAAATCTATTTATTTTATATTATTTAATAAATATGAATTATTTAACAGTTAATCCTTTAGTGTCAGAGATTTTGATTTTCTTTTAATTTGCTTTTATTCCTTTAGTATTAGTAGTATAAAGTATTTCTAGCTAACATATCATTTAAAACTATTATTTTAGCAAGTCTTTCATCTAAATATCTGCCTTTAAAAAGATTTTAATTAGAAATTTAAAAATAAAATACAAAATAAATAATAAATAAATTCTAATCACGTATGATTGCTATAATTAATTGTTTTCCTTCTCTATTTGGGGATGGCATTCTAATGCTGTATATAATAACACTTTTTACGGTCCATCGGTAACGGTGATCTTAGAATATGGGACACCTTCCTTGGTAATATAAGTAAATTTTCTTATGAAACCGATTAGAAGCAAGAGTTGATAATTATTTTGATATAGAAGAATGTGAAGTATTTCAGATTGTATAGATTTTATAAATAGTATAATACCTAAGAAACTCCCTTTTATCTTATTTTTTTTTTAATCATTTTCTGCCTCAATTTTAACAAATCCTTTTAATAATTACATTTTTTATCATTTTGCAAATTAGCTTCGGCTTTCATTTAATACTTGTTAGTTCCGTCAAACATTTATATCCAATATTGAACTTTTGGTTATTTATTAATTTATTTTTTTTTCTAAATACTAATAAATCTATGCAATAAATACATAAATAGGTCACGTTAAATATAATAAAATTATTTTAAATTCAAGATTGAAAATTAATTTATTCTTAGAAAGTATTTAATTAACTCTGGAGACGCTATATAATTTCTCCTGTTTCAGCGGAGAATTGAGAATATTCACCAAAGAAAGTCGTACTATGAAAATCATCTTTGATGAAAAAATATTAAAATATAACGAAAGGGTTTCACCGATGATTGTATGGTTACTATGGTAGATAATTGAGTCTCATATAATAAATTTTTATGGGAAATAAGTTTTAGCGGATCAAAATTTTAAGACAAACTCATTTTCAAATCACAATCTTAAATTTTTAAAATGGCTCTGTTGTCCCAAATCAACTCATCGGCCTAAATCATCGGCCCATTATAATAATGCCTTAAGACAGTACCAACGATACTTTCCTAATTTAGGCCGATGGGTTGATTTGGGACATGGTCGATTTGGGCTACAAGCCTACAACAGCTCTACGGAAGATTTTCAAAAAATAAATGATTGATATATTTAAATTCAAATAATTCACCTATAAACATCCTTTAAAGTATTTTTATTCTTTTCCAATATTTTCAAATTACAATCTCGTGTTAACAATCAAACAACCAGTTACATAGGAAATAGGAAATAGGAATTATGAAACATAACATCAACAACAAATGACATGAATAATTGGAATATTGTGACCAATAAATTTATATGGAAATTTTGTCATAAGTACAAATGAATTATGACGTGATGTAAGTCCCGTGGAGGTTTGAAGTTTACTAACACTGATACCCTCTGAGTCTCTGGCTCATTTTTTATAAAAAAGTATATATACAGTATGTCGCCACTAAAAAAAAATCTTCAAGTATTTCTTTCCTAAAAACTTTGAAAAAAAACCACCGACAATTTCCAATAACTTCGTCGATAGTCCGGTAGATTCTCTACTACCAACAACAAGGTATTAAAATAAAAACTCAAAAACGCCTGTTGAATAATTTTAAAACTTTCTATTCTTTTACTAAACGGAATGACACACAAACTTCTTAAAAAATACAGACCTATTTAGATGACAAGTAATTTTACTATGTGTGTTTTATTTTTGGGTATTTTTTGCAGAGCGGGGCATAACATGCTTACTTTATGGTAAGCCCGTGGGTACCAGTTTCCCCTAACCTATCTATCCCAGCCTCCTATCTCTAGGCGTTAAGTGCCGTTTTGATCAAATATCCCAGGCAGTTACCTGGGTACATCAGGTATTACCTGGGGTTTCTAACAAGTTACCCTGGATACATCCAAGGTATCCAAAGGTACCCTGGATATATCTGGGGTAACGTAACTGTCTGGGATATTTGACCGAACGATGCTCATATCTATCCCTATCCCTATCCCTATTTCTTTCCCTATCTTTATTCGTACTTGCTGCAGTCCCGCGGTAGAGCTGGTTGGTTGTGGAACGGCATGATGCTATGCGAAGGGAGAAGCATAGTACACTTCTAGTAAGTTCAATATTGGTAGGCAGTAGCACTTATAAAATAAAATTTTGATTCGCTCAAAATTTTACTGTTTATTAATTATTTTGATATGTATTTAAATAAATTGTACTATATTTATTGAAGAAAAATCGTAAAATATTTTAAACTAGAAATAATCAATTAATTTTTATCTTATTAATTAAATAAACTGTAAGTACTGAACCTCATGTAGTTTATTTAGTTTATTTTAAGAATATTGCTAATCAGCTACTGTAGGATGTGCTGAAGGACAGGATTTAGCTATGATAAGGATATAGGAACAGATAAAGATGAAACAAAGCTTTCAAATGGTATCGGAAGGTGAAAGCTATGACGCAGCGGAAAAGTTGATAATACTTTCTCTAATTCATCAAACGTTGTTCAGGGTTAAATTAGAAACTTTTTTTTTCTTGGCAATGAAATATGGGATATGCAAAAATATTATAGTATAAAATTGATAATATTAAACGAATTTAATAGCATTTCGTGTTCTTGTATCGTACAATTTTATAATGATAGTTATTGGTATCTTTTTTTTCATAAAGAATTTAACATAAATATTTTCTTTCCTTTTTTTTTAAAACAAAAAAGTTTAAAGATATGCTTAAAAAAAAGGCTTGTGATTTTTCATCATTTCTATTGATACTGTAATTTCTGCTGTAGTATTTCTAAAACAGCATGTTTTCAATTTCTTATTACAATAGTATTTATTCACCGTAAGAAGTATAATTTAACGTATATCTTCGCATAATAATTTAGCGACTGTGGAAAAATGAAAAAATTTTTTTTAGCCTAGCTTTGACGATAAAGTTTAATAAATTATATACCTGATATCGTATATTACACATTAAAACGATTAATAATCAAAAAAAAAGATGTTGCTATTTATTATCGGATTCTCCATTTCGAACATTAGGTACAATAAAAAACAACAATAAAAAAAATCACACCACTTAACAATTCGCCGACTATTTTAAACCTAACCTAAAAATCTTAGATTTATTTATAAAATTAGTTAGTAAGTTAAACTGAAATGTTAAAAAACAATTGTCATAATCGGCTTTTATCATTTATGGTTAGTATTTTCCAATTCACAAACTTTTCAAAATTGTTATTTAAACCACCTTTGATCTGTAAAAGTAAGGTTATATTCTGCCTTAATTTTTATCTTTGAAATTTTGGAAGATCGTGTTACACATTATAGTTAAAATTTTTTTTACCGTAACATTGATCTATATGAGTCAATTATCAGGAATGGGTACAATATATAAAAGAATTTATAACAAAAATTTTTCCAGAAATTAGAATATCTATTATAATACACGACCAATAGTATTCATAATTTATTGAACAATAACCAAAAGTTCAAAACAAACATCCATGCCTAACCGATCCGAAGCATCCATTGGATCAACTAAACCACTAATTGATAAGGACAACTCAACTCAACGAATGAATCATTTAATTCTTATTATTATTTCTTCCACTTCAGTGCTTTCTCCGATTTCAAATTCGTAAGTAATAACCAAAAATTGTTTTGCTAATAAATCTCTTTGTGTCACATAATTAATTATTTAACCTCATTTAAAAGTATATATTACCCAGCGATCATGAACATACGTGAATATTTTCAAACAACCAAATCAATGGTCAACGCCTTAAGTAAGATATATTAAACTTTTTAATTCAAAATTTCTTTATGAGCTCAAAACTTATTTTTAACAATTACAGCCGCACTATTCACACTTTTCTTTGGTTCCGCGGTAAGTTCCATTCATATTCTTTGCTTTTATTTCTCTCTTATTAAATTATTATATTTTAATTATCTTATTTAGCCTCTTATCTGGGGATCATATTCCGATACATTCGGTCAAAGACGAAAATCTTATCTTATTGCCATCACAATATCAACATTTTCTTCTATAGTCTGTCTTGTCTCACCAAACATTTGGCTATTAATGTTTGCACGCACATTACAAGCATGTGGTTTAGCGGCAATGAACTGTCTTAGTGCCAGTGTTATAAGTGATGTTTATACACATACTGGCAAGTGTTATTTAATTATAAAATTTTGATCATTTGTTACCTTATTTATATCCATATTTATATTTAATTTTCATATGTTAAAAAGAAAGAGGTCATGCGTATGGAATATATTGTTTAGTTTATAATTTTGGAGTAATATGCGGTCCTATAATGGGAGGATATTTGACAGAATATTTTGGATGGAGATCTATATTTCTATTTCCTTCAATATTTGGGATTTTTCTTTTTGCAATGATTTTCTTCTTTCTGCCGGAAACATTTCATTATCACTCAATAATTCTTCCTCAATCTTCTCAAGAAAAGATAAAAATACGATTCAATCCATTATCTTCAGTTAAACTTTTTTGTTATCCAAATGTTTTACTAATTATCATATATATTTCCAGCATATGGTTAATGACGTTCACAAATTATATTATAATACCAAGAGTATTTTCTTCTCAATACCATATTTCTACTTCTATGGTTGGATTAATATTCTTGGCTCCTGGCATTGGATTTATGATTGGGAGTATGATTGGTGGAAAATACTCTGATTATATCGTATCAAAATTTATATCTAACGAAATTTATCCTGAAGTTAGATTGAAAGGCGTTTGGTTCAGCTGTATCTTAGTTCCTATTGCTTTTTTGGCTTATGGCTGGTTTCTTCAATTGAATGCTAAAATATATTGGCCAATAATATTTATCTTTATTGGTAAGTAGTTTGTTTTTCTTCCTTTTAAAAAGAAAATAAGATTATAAATAAATTCTTTAATCATTATTTAGGATCATTTGGAACACTGTTTACTGTTAGTATATTATCAATATATTTAGTAGATTCACATCAAGATAATTGTGCATCTGTAATTGCTTTAAGTGATTGTGTTTCTTCTTTGATAGGTGGTTTATTTCAATTATTGTTATCTCCATTACAAAATTCTCTCGGTATTGGTTGGATATTCACTCTTCTAATTGCAATCAATTTATCATGTAGTTTATTAATAGTAATAGTATATTTAAGAGGAAATTCTTGGAGAATTAAATATAATACATTTATTTGATATATATTCCAGTGAATTTATTATATAATAAGTTTTATAGAATAGTTTATAATCACATATTACGAAATGAACTTTCAGCAATGAATTCCCGATGTACAGTCGCGTCGGAAAGTGTTGCACGATTTTGCGTTGTGTTACGATACACATTAATTTATGATATTTATACCCCGATTTTTATAATTTTAAATGGTTTTCTCATTATTTTATGACCTGATAAACACGTTTCACA
>QKYT01000150.1:61516-82215 GCA_003550305.1 Glomus cerebriforme | reverse complement strand
AATAGAGAACATTTGGAAGCAATTAAAAGACAATATCCAGAGTCGTAAGGTCTTTCCTAGAACTGTAAGTGAACTTAAAGTTGCGCTAAGCAAAGAATGGGAGAACTTGGACTGCTCCATTTTTGAAGAAGTTGTTGCTTCAATGCCACAGCGAATTAATGCAGTATTGGAAGCAAAAGGANGGCNAACACATTATTAACCATTTAAAAAAANTTTTTTTTATGTAAATGTTAGTGAAAATTAATAAAGTTTTTCCATTTTTTACAGTAATTTTCAATCGTGCAACACTTTCCGACGCGACTGTACTGTATCTTTGCTGCTTAAAAGATTTATTCTTTGCATATTATAAAGGTTTAAATAAACAAGAATGAAGATTTATAGTATAATTAGTTATTTTAGCTTTATTAGCAAATTTTAAAATCCAACAATAGTTTCAAAATAATATTATGTTTGGATGAAATTATGACATTTGTTCATTCCAATAAAAGTTTCGTTTTAGTAAAATTATCCGTTTTTGTAAATAAATTTGGCAGGACCCAGAAATTATGCATAAAAGAGTCGGTGCATATTTTGAAACGAAAAAAAAAATGTAAATTTTTCCTTTTTTAGACAATTTGATAATGCCAGTCAGAATTTTATTACTCATTGTAGTAACTTACTGACATTGTCATAATTCCGGCCCTGAAAAAATGCGTACAGCTAATAGTAAAATTCGGTTGGTCCTGGCCTCATATGATCCTAATTTGATTGTCGACTCTTTTATTTAGATATTCTGAGTGCTCATTCTTTCAAACTTGTATTAGTATAAAATGTTTCAATAATTTTAATAATGAATAAGAAATATTTTTTTTTGTCAGAATTAACGATAATTTTGGAAGTTACCTTTTTCAATTAAAATCCTAGTTCAGCCAATTTTTTAATTTACCAAATCGATTGTGGTAATACAAAATGTAACTTCAGCTAGATTTTTTTTTTTACAGGGTTAAAAGCATTTGAGGCGGATTTTAAATGATAATTTGAATGCAAACAATATTGGAAAACAAATTGTTTCTGAATTAACTAATATGTTGATAATTGTCCTTACAAAACATTGATTTAAATTCCAGCTTTATTTACTAGTTTTTTGATCAAACTCATCCAATATAAAAAATCAAGAAAATTATTTAGTTCAGAAAAATCGTGAAATCATTTTAAAATTTTAATTAATTACATTGAATTACCATAGATGGGAAAACCAAAAATTGTCTTGCTTAAAGAACCTATGTTACTTTATACAACCAATGTTTTAAAGTATGCCAAATACTTAATTAATCAAAGAGCTATTACAGCAACAAATCAAAGTTCATTAACTTCTATAGTTAACAGGATATACATGGCAATTGTTAAAGAATTTCGTATTCTTATAAAGCCTTTAGAAGAATTAGAACTTTGGGAGCCTGTTAATATTAACAAATTTTGTCCAGAATCACAAAGATTTAAAATTGGAAAATATACATATCATCATGGAAATACACAAAATTCAGTTTATATTTGGTTGGTGAATGAGAATTAATCAATAGGCATTATACAATTAGAAATAATTTGAAACAAACACTTCAAGTTTATCATACAAGAACTATGAGAAAAGAATTTTTGAACTTTATATTGGTAAAGTAGAAAAGTTAGGATATGCTATATCTGTTGATTCTGTTCTGTTTGGTAAAAAATTCAGCAGCTTCAATTAATATAGAAATTAGCTTAATATATTAATTTCTATTTATAAAATCAAACAATTCAAAATCCAAATAATATTTTATAATTATTAAAATATTCTATTCATTCTATTCAGTAATAAATTAATTATTTGATTTATATTTTTAATAATTGTAAAATATTCTAAAATAGAACAAATTTGGCTAATATGTAGTAATAAATTGATTGATTAATCATATAAATAGAACAAAATTATATAACAATGAACACACGAATATTATCATAATGGCTATTAAGGTAAATTTTAAAACTTATTTAAACATTTTAAAGGTTTTTTTTTTTTAAAAAAAAGAATAAAGTTTATGTTAAAGTAACATAAATGTTCATGTTAAAATATAAACTATTTTTAAAAATATTTCACAATTGTTATATACTGTATATTCTCGTCAAAATTATTCAAGAATCCGAATTACACCTTCGCACAATATATTAAATGAATATAATTAATTTGATACAGACCAAGAACGCGAATATATACATTTATTAAGTATTCTTTCGTACAATCATTTTCTTTCACACATAAAAATATCAGTAGCAAATGTTGGACCACATTCAACATGATCTTTATTTTGATCTTCCATTAAAATTGACTCTTTAAAATTATTCTTACTTTTAAAGGAAAACATAAAATTATCACAGAATGACAGAAATATCTAGTTAATAATTAACAATTACCTTATTTAGTTGTGGTGATAATGATGTCTCATAGCATCCCAAAATCTTTCAAGAGAAAGGTACTTTCATATCTAAAAGAAAAATAGAATTTGTTATTAGTAATAATAATAAAAATAATAGTAACCGAAAAAAAATTTTTTTTTTCATATTAATAATGATGTGTCGCAGTTTGGCATCTCAAGAGAAAAGAGGAATCTGCACTAAAGAAATAAAAAAATGGGCTAATAAAAAAAATCAAAGTATCCAAAAAGGAATAAAAACCCCGAAAAAATCGCAATATCGAGAAAAGGAAGTTTTCTAATTCTAAAATAAAAAAAAAGTTAATAGAAAATCAAAACAAATTTACCAAATGTGCATAAAAATAAAAAATATATCATAAAAAAATTTTTTTGAAATATTATTCAATCAAAAAAAGCAAAATGAAAAAATTTTTTTAGGTTCATGTGATTATTGAATAAATTAATGTCGATTTCCATTTACAGAAATCAGCGTGATTAATATAAAGAACAAGCTAATAACAAGTTGGTCGTTATTTTTGACTTTTACCATATGCCATATTAATCACTAGAATTGTAAGGTAAATTTTTTGCCTCCCCTTTAATACTCATAATCACACTTATTCCCATTCTCATTCTAACACTCATAAGTATTAGAGTATGAGATATAGTATTAAATATAGGAACATATAGGGGAATCTTAACCTGTTCCAGGTCCTCCCACGTGATAGTGGCACGACCACTGATTTATTTATTTATCGCTTACACTCCAAAGATAAACTAATTTCCTTTCTCTTTCCCTCTCTTCTTTAAGGTTTTTAAAAGTTTTATTTGCAGCATGTAGAAATATTTTTTATTTGAATATTTTTTTAATAAACGCATTTTTTTATTTTTAGAAACTTTACAGAAAATTTTCAATACTTCGGAAACACTTTTACTAAACTAAGTAAAATTGTTTGGAAGATATGATTAAGTAAACGTGGATTAAGTAAAGTTGTTCAATAGGTAACAGGTATGAAACTATTCATATATTGATTTTCATTAAGCTAGCTTAAATATTCATGAAGCTATACTCATTTTTATTATATTTTTATGCAGGCACTTTGTAGCGTAATTTAAACACTTTGGTCAAACAAAACTAGCTTTTATTGAATAAGCAAAGTTGTTTAATGGATATGAAAATATTTAGATATTAATTTTCATCATGCTTGAGTAAGTTTTTATAGAGTTAATTATCATTTTTTGTAATGAAATTTATTGTGCGCGTATATGTTTTTTCCTAAACTGAAAAAGTTTTCCTGAAAATTTTTGTATTTGTTTATTAAAATTTAATAAAATACATATAAATAATTTTGTTCCAATTTGAAATGTAAATATTAAATAAGTTGAAAATATTGAAAATTTTCTTCTTTTTGTTATATATGAAATTAAAATATTTTAGAAGTTCTTTGCTTTTATTTTTTAAAAATATTCTCTAAAGTTACACAAAATTTGTGGCTGCTGTGCCACATAACTGCGATTTTTTAGCCAATCATATTTAAGAAAAGGATAATATATACCCGGGGTAACAGGTTAAGGATCCCCTTAAATATATATTTTTTAAAAGCGTTTTTTGATTGAGACGAGCATAATAAATATACAGTACGAATGTCAATTAAGGTATGACGATTAATGCAGTGAACTTCACGTGCATTAATAAAAAATTACAAATTACCAAAAGGGGATTTTTTTTAGAAAAAGGAAATTATTTTGGAAAATCCTAAGAAATTTTTTTCGGATCCTCCTTTTTTTTTATTATGAAAAAAATAATAGGTAATGATTGATTGTCGGATGAATATCAATTAATTATAATGTGAATCACCATATTTGTAACGTAGAAACAATTCGTATCATTTAAAATGATAAAATTTCCAAATATTAGAATATCTATTATAATACATGATCATAATTTACTGAAAAATGACTAAAAGTTCCTTGCCTAACCAATCCGAAGCATCCATTGGATCAAACAAACTACTAATTGATAAGGATAACTCAACGAAACGAAAGAATCATTTAATTCTTATTATTATTTCTTTCACTTCAGTGCTTTCTCCGATTTCAAGTTCGTAAGTAATAACCAAAAATTGGTTTGTTAATAAATATCTTCATGTTACATAATTAAATAAATACTAATTATTTAACCTTATTAAAAGTATATATTACCCAGCAATCATAGACATACGTGAATATTTTCAAACAACAAAATCAATGGTCAACGTCTTAAGTAAGAGTTGTTAAACTATTTAATTCAAAATTTCTTTATGAGCTTAACCCTATTTTTATCAATTACAGCCGCATTATTCACACTTTTCTTTGGTTTCGCAGTATGTTCCATTCATATTTGCTTTTCTCACTTATTAAATTATTATATTTTAATTATTTTTTTTTTTTTAGCTTCTTTTCTGGGGATCATATACCGATAAATTCGGCCAAAGACGAAAATCTTACCTTACTGCCATCACATTATCAACATTTTCTTCTATAGTCTGTCTTGTCTCACCAAACATTTGGATATTAATGTTTGCACGCACATTACAAGCAGAACTGCATTAGTGCTGGTGTTATAAGTGATGTTTATACACATACTGGCAAGTGTTATTTAATTATGAAATTTTGATCCATTTTTTACCTTATTTATATCCTTATTTATGTTTACTTTTCATATATTAAAAGAAAGAGGTTACGCGTATGGAATATATTGTTTAGTTTATAATTTTGGAGCAATATGCGGCCCTATAATGGGAGGATATTTGACAGAATATTTTGGATGGAGATCTATATTTTTATTTCCTTCAATATTTGATGTTTTTCTTTTTACAATAATTTTCTTCTTTCTTCCGGAAACATTTCATTATCACCCAATAATTCTTCCTCAATCTTCTCAAGAAAAGATAAAAATATGATTCAATCCATTATCTCCAGTTAAACTTTTTTGTTACCCAAATGTTTCACTAATTATCATATATATTTCCAGCATTTGGTTAACAAGTTTTACAAATTATATCATAATACCAAGAATATTTTCTTCTCAATATCATATTTCTACTTCTACGGTTGGATTAATATTTTTGGCTCCTGGCATTGGACTTATGTTTGGGAGTGTGATAGGCGGAAAATACTCTGATTATATCGTATCAAAATTTATAGCTAATAAAGATGAAAAAATTTATCCTGAAGTTAGATTGAAAAGCGTTTGGTTCAGTTGTATCTTAGTTCCTACCGCTTTTTTGGCTTATGGCTGGTTTCTTGAGTTGAATATTAAAATATATTGGCTAATAATATTAATCTTTATTGGTAAGTTGTTTTTTTTCCTTTTAAAACAAAAATAAGAGTACAAATAAATTCTTTTATCATTATTTAGGATCATTTGGAACACTGTTTACTGTTAGTATATTATCAATATATTTAGTAGATTCACATCAAGATAATTATGCATCTGTAATTGCTTTAAGTGATTGTGTTTGTTCTTTGATGGGAGGTTTATTTCAATTATTGTTATCTCCATTACAAAATTCTCTCGGTATTGGTTGGATATTCACTCTTCTAATTGCAATCAATTTATCATGTAGTTTATTAATAGTAATAGTATATTTAAGAGGAAATTCTTGGAGAATTAAATATAATACATTTATTTGAAAATAAATTCTGTGAATTTATTATATAACTGATAATAAGAATTAAGAAGTTAATAGAATAATTTAGAGTATCACATATTATTACAAAATGAATTTTTAGCAATAAATTCCCTATGTATAGTCTGCAATCTATAGTACTTACATGAAATGATTATGTTATAGAACGTTCTCAGAAAAGTAAACTTGCTTAGAAATTTTTTATTCTTTGCAGATTATAGAGTTTTAAATAGATAGGAATGATTAGCTTTATTAGTAAATTTATATACTATTCAATTTTTTTCCTTTTTTTTTTAAAATCAAATAGTTTTGAAATAATATTGTTTGGCTAAAATTATGTTAACTTTAGCCAGAAGCACCACTTTTGTTCATTCTAATTAAAGTTACGTTCTAGTAAAATTATCCGTTCTTGTAAATACTGGAAATTTGATTAACAATACTCTTTTTATTTAGATATTCTGAGTGGCTATTCTTTCAAATTTGTATAAGTATAAATTGTTTTAATAATTTTTAATAATGCATTATGTATGCAAGAAATAATCCTTTTTTTTTTTTTAACCAGAATTAAGGATAATTTTGAAAGTTACCAGTTTCCTAATACGGATCAGCAAATTTTTTTTGCCAAATATGGATTGTAATTTCGAAATAGTCATTCAATGTAAATAATTTCTTTTTATCTTAAACAAGCGATAAATTGGAAGGGACAGTTGACTCACGTTGAATTTTCTTCTCCCTATTCTTCTGTCTTATCTTATTGCTTACCCTTTTCTTATCAACATCATCCAAGAAAACATCCATCTTCCCATCTTCCAATGACTTCTGACAACTCACAGGTGAAGATGGCCTAAAGGTACTTTGCTTAGCATTATTAAACTGATCTACAGATATATCGACAACCTCCTCAAGAGAAATATCTTGATTAGCTGTTTGTTCTCCTTGTTGTCATCCCTTAGTTTCACTACTTCAGCCTTTAGCTCAGCAAATTCAACATCACTTCTAACATTCTCAGCTGAAGAATCTGCCTTGTTTTTCTCCAACTCCTCAATTCTGGCCTTAAGTTCAGCATTTTCAACATCACATCTCTTACTCTCTTCCACAGCCTGTCTTAAAAGCTCAGCAATCCTAGTCTTAAATCTCAGCAAACTTTCTTTTAAGATCAGGGATCTCAGCATTCTCCTTTTTAAGTTCAGAAATCTTAGCATTCTCCTTCCTAAGCTCAGCAATCTCAGCTAAGAGCTTGGCATTTAATTCTCTCAATAAATCAGTGGATTGCATGTTCGATAATAATTTTTTTATAAGAGATGGAATAGTTCAAAAGTTCATTAGCATAGATAAAAAAATGAGGTAATATCTTCATAGGAATTACTGATTTATTGATATAAAAAATAAATTACAAGATTCATAATACATAAACTTGTTTTACAAAGTGAAATGGCATTTCTATACTAATGTCTGCAAAATACACCAGTTTTTCACTTGCCTATACTACTAATACACATTATCTCACTCCGTGATCTGATTTCATTGTCCCAACCATCGATATTTTAGATAAAACAAAACTGGTCATTAGTTACACTTGTATGCAGTGTCAGAAAATAAATCAATGGATAATAACATTAACCCTATGCTATATTGTTTGCAATCCATGATTCTAGTAAGGCCTTCAGAAATCTGTACAAGAAAATATCATTCATTTGCAAGTCTTGGAATTGTTCTCCTATAAAGCCACAACCTAAAAAGTATATTTCATTCATACCTTGATTGCGAAGTGTCTCATCCAGACTTCATCAGCCTTGCGATATGTCAGTCTCTTTTAAGTGAATCCATAATGTTTAGGCTCAGAGAAATAATAAATGGCTATGTGAAAACATGTCACTGCATTTATTAATTTAAAAAAGCCACTCTGTTTAGTCAAATATAGAAAATTGTATGACCTAAAAATTACGCAACATTTAATTTTTTAAATAAATACCATTCATCAGAGGATCAAAATATAATAAAACTGTATTAATCATTTTTTTCGTGTACTGATAAATTACTATGCTTGTCGAAGTATCTATATTATTTATTGTATTGCATCACAACAAGCCACAAAAAGCTTATGCATGAGTCTATCAAGAGTCACAATGTATTCAAAAAGATATATATATATACCCTATATATCCTTTAGTTTTTCAAAACCTACTTTCTCTAAAATTCTCTAAAATATTATTTTATCATTACAGAAATATAATCAAAATGGTCAAATCATACAATTGTTTACGTTTAGATAATAAATACATTTTCCAGGTGAATGTTTATCAAAATGAAAATGACAAGGATAATAAGAAATTCTTCAAAGTTAGTGGTGATAAAAAATATCCATTTGATAGTGTAAAGGTTAGACAAGTTATGAAACTTATCTCTTATGAAGGAAAGTTTAAAGATTCTGAGACACTGGAACTTTGGAAGGTTAATGACAATAAAGACGTTTTTAATTCTGTTTCTACTGGATATGGTATTAAACAACTTGGAGGTGTTCCCATGAAATATCAACAAAGTTTGTAGAGTATTTTCTAGATAATAATGTACCTGAGGATGTTAACATCCACATTGTTGCTGTCATTGTAACTACCTCCACTGGTAAGTGTCTCCCAACATTTTACCTTTAAAACAAGAAATTTGGAGTCCATTTTATTTCTCATTCGCCATTTATCCTTTTAGCCACCACATTAGGTGCTGTTCTTTCTTTTCAACAGCCAATCTCTCCTTTTCGACGAGATTTTGACCACAAGTAAACAAGCTATAAATCAAATTGCAATAATTGCCAACATGAATTATACCAACTGCTTGTTTTCCTATCGCTGAGATCATTATTTTATTCTAGTTCCTGGTGGATCAGGAATAGGAAAATCGCGAGTAGGAATGGAGTCACAACATCTGATCTCCTATGCAGAAGAGTCAGTATTGATAAACATAAGCCCTAGTAGAATAGACTTGGTTAAGGCTTCCCTCAATGATTCTTGCTATATATTCATAGATTTTAATGATGGGTGTAAGTATTTCCAAAAACTTGATAAAATGCATTCAAGTGTGCGAATTGGAGCACGTATTGCAGTGGCTTCAGGTATTGCAGGTAAGATTTTGGAAGATCTGCCAGAAGAATCATTCAACCTCTATCGTCTTAATGATGTAATGCAAGAAATTCTTTACCACCATTTTAAAACAACACATCGATCTCTTGAGGCTGTCATCATCCATATCGATGAGTATCAAATGTATATTGATGATGTTCAACGGGACAAAAAGATATCAAGAGAGGATGCCCGTAGATTCTTTAAAGATATGTTACATGAGATTTGTTGTTTCATGTCCAATCAGAATATGAATAAAAGTGAGCATGAATTCTTTATCATCCCAATATGTACAGGAACGTCTGCAATTGATCTTCACTTTTTACATAATGTAAGTTTGATATGTCTCAAGCCTTTGAGTTATTCATCAGCACTCAAAATGTTTTTTGATAAATATGATCCTGACAATAAGAAAACAGAAATATGTAATTTTATCTCAAAACAAGAGCATTTTCATATTGCTCTATTTGATACTGGCTTTGTTCCAAAGTTCCTTGATGACTTTTTAAGTCCTAAGTTTATTACATTAAAAACTGACTGGGAAAATAACCTGCATCATAGAATGACAGCAGAATCTGTTAAAGTTGACTCAAATAATCCAGACCACTGGAAAAGTATCAAGGATATCCGTACCATAATCTCATTTGGACTTACTCGACAAATTGTTGAGCGAGATTTTCTGCTACCTAGTAATACTTCAATTGGAGATATTGAACGAGATGGATTAATCTTTCTTGCAATTCCAGAAAATTATCCCAATATAGATAAATTCATAATTATTATACCATTTATGTTATTGAAGATTCTCAACCAAATGCTCCTACCTCATCCATTTTTTCCAGATGAACTTCTCCTTATCTCAACAATAGATCGCCCTTGGCAATGGCAAGATTTTGAGTGTCTTCATGGATACTATCAAAAAGCACTCATTGAGGCTTTAATCAATATTAAAAAGGCACGAATTCAGTATTTAAAAGAAATTAATGATTCAGATGGTCTTATCATTGAGGAGCAAAAGAACTGGTGTCTGTCTGATATCTTTCGTGGTGCAAAAGGCAATGCAAATCTTCTTAAATGTCAGGTGAAATTACATCAGTTAGATATCTTTACTGAGAAAAATAAGTTACTTGTTGAAACAATGGACATTGCAGAATTCAAAAGATCAGTGCTATGCAAAGATGAAATTACCCACTCACTTGAAATGGCTATTTTCCATTGTGCTGACGAATATGCCAATATTGATCATCATTTAGTTTTAGAGTCTACTTCTAATGGAAAACCATTGGCAATATTTATCCAGGATAAATATTCAGATCTTAATATGAACAATTCTACTATCAGTGGACCAGATCTTAAACGTTGGTATGACAAAACACTTCAATTGGTCAGTAACTACTCTAACAACTACAACATAGTTCTTGTTTTTTTTACGGTGCGACATTTTACAGGGTCGAATCTTCAGAAATGCCCCAGTTGCTTCTCATTGATGATGAATGTATCGCTGAATACCTTTCACCAACATTTGCTCATCGTGTTAGTGTCATCACTAGACAATTATGATTTAGAGCAAGTTCTGTCTTTTCCTATCTCAGATAAGTTAATGTATTAAATAGTTTTCTTCTTTGCAAGTAATAAATACTGTATAACAAAGATAGTATGTACATGGGCTACAATAAGCTTTTTATATAATGATGAGATTAACAAACTTCAACAACACCAAAAGGCTTAATAAAAATGGTTTAATACAAATTATCCTGATTCTGTAATTTTTTTTTATTAATAAAGAAGCTTCACACATATTATGTCTGCTTTATATTATACATACATATTTATTAATGAGTAAAAATAATATTGGGATAGCAAGTTTTGAGCCCTAACCATAAAATGACTTCATATTATTTTTTCGAAATAAAGGCCTAGTGTTAAAATATCTGAAAATGGTAAATGAAATTGTATTCTATATAGTAATATTAATTTGAAATTAAATTTTACGCGTTGTTTCTTTATTATAAATATCTGATATTAATTGTATGGTTTTAAATGGGACGTTAAAAAACCAATAACCTTATTCTTGAATTTTAATTGTATAGGATATAAAAGTTAAGCGTCCACATTGAATGTTTCAAATATTATTACAAATAAATCATTTATTAACCATTATGGTTAAAACGGTTAAATTTAACTATAACTAGCACATTCATTTTTATAGTCTTGACTTTACTTTTGACGCAGTAACGAAATTTCAATTCATCAAAAACGTCACGAGAAATCACGTGAATTTATTATGAATTCATGTCACGCCTCTGCGTTTCATTTTTTATTGATTTTTTTCAGTAAAACTTTATTTGTCACGCATGTCCTTTTTTTTTTATTTCGTCTCGAATTGTATTCAGATCAGATTGGATTAGATCAACCATTTTTTTTTTTTTTTAAAAAAAAAAATTCAATTGTCATCATTTTCGAAAAAGAGAATCAATTTGATTATTATCTGTCACTAGGCGTCACAGTTGATGCCGCCCTGTATTCTAATGCCGATCATTTCGTAATATTTTTTTAAAGTAAAATAATTTATAAAATAAATACTTTATCCCATATTCTTAATTATTTTTGGACTTCGACTAGATTTTCGAAAAAATGTTACCATCACTTCAAATTAGTATTAAAAATTTTTGAAGAATTTATCCTTAATTAGGTAAATTTATATAAACTTTAGTAGTCACTAGCTATATCCCGCTGCTTTGCAGCGGGATATATTAATATGTATTGAAAAGAAAATTTTTGGAAAAGAAAATCAAAGCAGTGGGATCATCCTGCCGAACCTATAAAAAAGTTTTTAAAAAAAATTTGAAGCTACTTACCAATAGGAATAGCCCGTTGAACCTAAGAAAATAGAAAAGAAATTTATACATTAGTAATCAACCCGGGATCCGCCGATCATGAAATTGCCAAGGTAACATAAGACCCGTCGATCAGCTACCCGATCAAATTATCCAAGCTAACACCACGTTGTACAATTCAGTGATTTGCTGTTTCAAACACGCCCATAATTTTAGTCTAGCTATGAATATATTACTAAACGAAATGATAATTATTTTCTTAACTAAAATAAGCTCAGCAAGAAGATAACACAATTCAAAATTATTTATACAGGGTAATCTAAACCTCTACAGATCGGCATGAATTTTTTTAGTATATAGATGATGTCGTGTCGATCACAAAAACTCGGTATTCGGTAAGACAAAACTCGTAACTCGTTTTTTTTTTACAAAAAAGAAAATAATTCTCTAAATAAAATTTTTTGTATCCGAAATAATTGTAAACGGTTAGTAGAGTTATAGTGTGATACCTTATTTGATTATACAATCAAACTTGAACAGCACAGTGCACACTTAAATGTCGTACAATTTTCTAGAATTTTTCAATGGAACGTACACAGTCATGCAGTAAATACCGAAACGTATTTTGTTTGCCAGATTAATCAAAATTATAATCAACATTCATATTAGAGACTTCTATAGAATTATATGTGAGAATTTTCTAATGAACACTTATTTACTAATTTTATTACAAAAAAATTCTATATATTAGACAGTTTTCTAAAGTGTATCGAAAAAAAAATTAAAGAATCATGGACCAATTAACAAATTATAAACTTAAAATTGACTCTTTAATATCAAACGACACATCTTTGGTTCAACCAACACAGGCCACAATTAAACCAAAATGTAAAAGAAAGATGTATAAAAAATGTAATGAATGTAATAGAAGAAGGAAAACTTCAAATGAAAGTCATCAGATTTGCCATGTTTGTTACAATGCGAAAACAATAATTAAACAAAGTGGAAACAAAATTATTGATGATTTTATCAGATATACACAAACTAATTATGTTCATAAGAGGGGGAAAATGAATTTTTTTCCCCATGACCAATTCAAAAATATAGAATTTATTGCAGAAGGAGGGTTTAGTAAAATTTATAGAGCTACTTGGAATTATCGTACAGTTGTTCTTAAAAAACTTAATAATTCAAAAAATATTACACCTAAGGAACTGAACGAGGTAATATGTAGTATTTTACTAATTTAATTAATTTAATTAATAAATCAATAGATTATTAAAATTAACTTTTTATTTTAGCTTAAAATATTTTATAATTATCGTACAATCAGGTGGTCTTGCGATAATCGAGTTTGTAGTTATTTTGGAATTACTCAAGATCCTAATACTCAGGATTTTATGATTATTATGCCATATTATAGTTCAGGTGATTTGATACATTATATAAACAATGATTTTTATAATATTGGATGGAATGTTAAACTGAATAACTTAAGTCAAATAATAGATGGGCTCTGCGATATACATCATATTGATATAATTCATAGAGATTTTCATAGTGGAAATATATTTTTTGATAATCGAAAGGCAATAATAGGTGATCTGGGTATAAGTAAATCTGCAACTGAATCTACAGACGATGAGAATAACGAGAATTATGGTATTATTCCTTATATAGCACCAGAGATTTTTCAAGGACAAAAATATACTAAAGCTTCAGATATATATAGTTTTGGAATGATTATGTGGGAGTTTATGACAGGTAGAAGACCTTTTTGGGATGAAGTTCATGATATAGAACTTATTATTAAAATAATTGATGGTTTACGCCCACCTATCGCTACAAATGCACCTAAAGGCTATATTGAATTAATGAAAGAATGCTGGCATTTTGATCCAAATAAAAGACCAACAGCTCACAATGTATGGAATAATATTAGGGAAATGTATCATAAAGAATCTGGTGATAATTTGACTGAAATTGTACCATCACCAGATATTGGGTCTGTAACAATGAAAAATCCAGGTGCCATTTATAAGAGTAGGCCTTTAAGTGGCATGATTAAATCCGCGATGTCTTTAAGAAGTTCAAGGGATCAATCTAATGATTTAGAAATTGGTACAGTAAATAATTCTATTAAATTTATACAAATTATCATTTTTATAGAGTAATAATCTTATTTTATTAATTATTTAGATCCGTTTCATTATTATCGAAAAAATAGAGAATCTGCTGGTAATTATTTATTTAATCGTTAATACTAATTATGATATATATTACATTATAATCATTATTCTTTTTAAAGGTAAAAGAAAGTTTGAAGATAATTTAATGGAAGATAATGAAAACAATAATGATACTGATAATGGTAAGATAACATTTAAATTTATTAGTAATTGGTTAATGAAATTTTGGAATTAATTTATAATATATTTAGAACAAAGCACTAAAAGAAAAAAATTGTCTGAAAATGAAAAAAACAATGGTAAATAGATTTTATTTATTTTTTTTTAAGTAATATATTTAAATAATTTTAATTCAAATTTAATTATTTTCTTTTAGTTTTTCTTACAAAGGAATTTGAATTAGACATTGATAGTAACTACAATCATGATATAAATAATGGTAATTAAATTTTGCATTCTCATATAATTACAAATTTAAATTTTTTTCTAACAATTTTTTCTATTTACAATATAGAATACATTACCAAGGAAATTGAACTTGATATTAATGATCTTTGAATATATTATAAACTACTATCATCAAATTATTTCTATATCTTTATTTGAAAGATTATTTTATATCTTTTGATAGCTGAATATAAGTTAAATAAATAATATAGCGAAAAATATTTGAATAAATATGAAATCACAATAATTACCGGTTATACCATAATATTAAACCTTTATACTGAATTTAATTTTTCCAAGATCGAATTGTTATGAACTTTTATCAAAATAATTATCTTCAATCTCATTTACGATAATTTTCTGAAAATTCATTATATATTAACAAATGTGCAATAGTTTGGCAAGAAGTACAAGATACGAGTATTAAATGAATTTTCAAAATAAGTATTTTGACTCGATCTGAAGTTGCCAATGAGTTACACTATAGCGAGTTAAATTTTTTCACATAGAAATTAAATATATAAATACTCAAAATATTGTAAGTACAGTACTTGCTTTAACAAATTCTAAAATAGACCTTCAGAAAAATTTTTTATTCGTAGAACTGTGTTGGGATTATACAGTATAATCACAAACTTACACAGAATGTAAAACTGCGCCTGTAGTACTGTGGATATTTACAGAAATATACGGCACGGCATAGGAATAGATTTACGCCAACAAATTTTCCAGGTTTGGTATCACTTTTCCAGAATGGTTTTAAATCAGTGCTGTCATCAATCTAATCACTTGATGTGGAATATTAATGGTAAAATTTTGTGTTAAGTTGAAAAATGATGATTCGAATTTTAAACATCAAAAAAACGTGATTAATGAATGTTATAAACTTTGCATGATTCCCAAATATTAGCTTTTTAGTTTAGATCACGCAAATTTTATTTTTGGTTCATCCGAGTATATAATAATTAATAATTTTTTTTTCAAATAATATAAAATTAGTTACATATATTCCCTGCAGCATAACACCTGCTGGTTAAACACATTTGCATAGTATAAAAAAACTTCATTCTATAGTTATGTTAATTACATCAATATCTGAACCATTCAAAAATTCATTAAATTTAAGCATAGGTTTTTTATAAACACATTATTTTTCAATGATAAGATACCTCTTTTTGAGGCATTAAAAAATATTTTACTGTAAGTGTTTTAGCTTCATTAACTTCACATCCAATTCCGCCTTGATAAATACAATTAAGCTAGAATAATAAAAAATATTTTGTGAATCACGTGTCATAAATTCCAATAAATTTTTAGGATCTAAATCATAATAAACTAAGCAATTCTTTATGATATCATTTAATTGATATATATCAAATTCATATATAATTTCCACATATAAAAGATTTATAAATAATTCTTGTAATAATTCATTAAAAAAATTTTGTAATTAAAGAAGAATCCGTATTATTAAATTGGAAGGAAGAGGATTCATCTTTTATTATATATGAGTCGGGTGAATAAATACTGTTTTCTAAATTAATAGAATCGGAATTTATACAGTAATTATTGTTATTGTCATCAAAATTATCAGACATATTGAAAGTGAACGAATAAAAAAACCAGTTAAAGAAAAATTGTTTATTTATTTATTATACCCTTTGTGTAATGTTACAAAATACTGTAGTTGTACAAAAATTGAATAAACTCGTTCTAAAAAACAACGATGATGACAAAAAAAAGGAAAGCAAAATAAATAAAAAATAAATAAAAAATATGAAATATAAGAATGTACAATTATCATGAATTAATGTTACATTGATTATAAGTTAGATACAGAAAAAAGTAAGATTCTCGTCAAGGTTTACTTAATGAAAGTTAAAATATAAGAAATTTTACTTTATACATTCCATAGTAATTTTCTTATGGAACTTTTCTTTAATTTATATATTATAAAACCTATAAGTTATGTCAATGAAAAAATTCAGGTACTTGGGAGACATTGATATCCGAACAATTCAAAAATCTTTGATATTTTTCCATAAGAATTCGATGAAATATATTTTTCAATCCATTTTGTAGCTTCATGTTAAATTTTTATCAGTTCTAAATAAACTGTAATTAGTAGATACCACTTTTATGATTTGCTCCCATTCTTATTATTGTCTTCCTATTCCAATAAAATCTTTTTTTTCATTTTTTTTGGAAAATAATTTTCGATTATCATAATAATTTGCCACGAAATATTAACTAAAACATTAACTTGTTTCTGCCCGTTTAGCCTCTAAAAGCTTTAAACTACATTTCTACTATAAATTACTAATCTGGGATATGGCGTCCAATTATTTGCAATAAATGAATTCTATATATAAAATATTTCAAGAAATGCTTATTACAAATTAATGTAAATAAATTCTTTTTTTAGCACATTATAATAAACATTTATCAATACTTAAAATTTTCATTATTTAATAGTTATAATAACAATTTAAAATGAAAATAAAAAATCTAACTTATCCTTTGCTTCTTTGATTCCATTATTTGCAGCTTTTTTATACCAATAAATTGCATTACTATTACTAACATTATTAATTCCAAAATCGCCATGATAATAACAATTTCCCACAAAATGTTGTGCTAATGCATATCCACCTTCAGCTGATCTCAAGTACCATTCGAATGATTTTATTTCATTTTTATCTGTTCCAATACCATTTGTATAACAAAATCCTAAATCACATTGCGCAGCAGAAACTCCTGCAATAGCTGATTTCACATACAATTCAAGAGCTTTACTTTAATTTTTATCTATTCCTTTACCATATTGATAACAATTTCTTGTGCTATTGAATTTCCATTTTCTGCTGATTTCAAGTACCATTCGAATGATTTTATTTCATCTTTAACTATTCCTATACCCTTTTCATAACAAAATCCTAAATTACATTGTGCTTCTGCAAATCCATTTTCAGCTGATTTAAAATACCATTTAAATGCTTTCTTTTCATTTTTATTTATTCCAATACCATTTTGATAGCAGTATCCAACATAATTTTGTGACATTAAATTACCTGTAATTGCAAGTTCTAATTCCTCTTCAAAATATTCATCTTCCTTTTTATTATAATAATAATCAGATTTTAAAAACTAGTCAAAAGTTTCTTTTCATCTTTATTTGTTCCTATTCCATCCATGTAAAAGTTGCTAAATAATATTGTGCATCTGAATTTCCTTTTTCTGCAGAGATTAAAAACCATTCAAAAGCTTTTTTATAATTAACTTTTACACCATGACCATTTTGATAACAGAAAGCTAAATTACATTGTGCTTCTAAATCATCATTATCAGCTAATTTTTGAAGAGTAATAAAATTATGTTTATAATTAAAATCTAAAATAATATCTTTATAATAAAATAATGATAATAAATATTTTCCAATAATTATAATTTTATTTCTTAATGAATTAAATGAATCATTAATTTCTTCAATTAAATATAATTTTTTAAAATCCTTTTTAGAATCTTGTTTATTATCAATAATTAATAAATATAATTCCATTGCCTTTTTCTCATCTTGATCACAACCAATTCCAAATTGATAAAAAAATCCAATTAAACTTGAAACCAAAATTTACTTTCTTTATGATATTACATTTTTTTAAGAATTTTTTTAGGATTTTTATCATAACTTTCAATCTCATAAATAATCCATTCACTTAAAATTTTTTCAAAATTATTAAAATCATTTGTTTCAATAATTTTTGTATAAAAATCTCTTAAAAAACTTAATAAAAATTTTTCAATCATATTTAAATTTTACAATATTATTGATTTATTTCATGAAAGTTTGAAGAAAGTAAAAAAAAAAATTTTTTATACTCTCTCTTCAACCAAATGTGATACAACATTTTGTGTACTACTAGTCGAATTTCTTGTTTTACAATTTAAGATTTTCGAGTAATGAAATAATTTAATTTTTTTTCCCCCGAAATTGTACGATAAAAATTAACCCTAAACTTTAGTACGTACGTAATTTAATTTTTTCTCAGATAATATTTATTAAAATGTTTATTTTTATCTTCATTTGTGAAAATTCATTATATAATTTAAATATCAATTAATACTTATAAAGTAAAAAAAATGTTATTCTTTCAAAAATTATGTGAAAAAAAATAATGACCATATCAAAAAAGGTTATTTCAATGATGATAATTAAAAGATCCTTATAAACCATAAATTATCCTTGAAACCTTAGATATCTGGAGAATGCAGAAACTGATTAGTTAGGTAAATCTAGTAAAACTTTATTGTAAGTAAAACCTAATTCAAAAGGTTATGATAGGATCCCAAAATTTGGTAATATAAAAAAGCTACATATAAAATCATGTAAATGTTCTTTTAATTGCAAAAACTATTTTATAAAAGTTTATTTGAATAGAGTCAGGATCATTTTCTTTTTTTTTTTTTAAAAAAAAAATAATTTCTAAAATTTTCTTAATCGAAATAATTGTATAAACTTCAGTTTTTTAACCTTTATTTTTTTTCTCCTACTGACGATAAGTAGAGAGGACCACAGTACCCGCGTTCTTTAACCTTGTTTGATTGTATAATCAAAACTTTACTGAAACATATTACGTCAAAATTATAAATTACATTGTATTACAATGCAGGTGTTTATGCATGTAGCCTAATTATCCTATCATACACAATGTCAACTGCACGGAACGTACAACTTGCAGAGATTTCAAATTAAGTTACTATTTCAAAAAATTTAATTTCTTGTAACTACATATAATATAAAATTTCTGAAGTAGAATATTTCAATATAAAACTCAGGAAAGATTTTTTTAATCATAAGCTACCTTTTGGACAGTTGTATGATTGCTGTTTTTATCTAATATAAAGATGTTTGAATTGTGGAAATAAAATTTTACGCAGGAAAACAGCAACGCAATGGATGCACCTTCTTTTAGCACTTTTAAATAGTAAATATACAGTACCATTTAGTTATTTTTTTTTCTTCCATGAAAAAAATTTTCTGACAATTTTAAATATTATTGCTCACTTTTTTAGGCCAGTAAATGAAATTATTGATAAAGACTCATTAACTTTTTGCCCTTTAAATTTTTCTGCTCCATTTGTTATATTCTTTCGATTATAATAAACTGCGTTTTATTTTATTGTCTATCATTATAAACTTTATTTATCGTTCTAGTTAAGCTATAAACTATATTTTTTCTTTCTGCCCCGCAGCAACGTGAAAGCTGGTGATAACAGTCGGAAACGGACTATACTTTATAATTTGGCTATAAAATTATAAAACAAATTTTATTATAACATTAACTCTTTAATAAATGATTTATTAATTATTATTGCCAAGAAATTACTTTTATTACATATTATATTTTTAAGTTTCTTATCATTCCTACCACCAATCATTTTATGGATATTCAAAGAAGAATTGTTGATAAAGTTAAAAGATCTGCGTATATGTTCCTGAAGGCTGAAGCTGGAGTAATGGTATAATTATAAACCATACCAAATGAAATGAATATGCATAAAATATCTTTGAATTTTAAGTGAACTTTGTGAATTATATTATTGTAAATTAATATATCTAGCATAATACTTAAATTATTTATCATATAATGTATATTTTATTCATATTTTATTCTATATTTTAACATATTTAATGAATATTTATCAATCAATGTCAAACTTGATATTTTGTATTTTATTTTAGTTTTATAAAAATTGTAATAAGTTATGACAACATGTTAACGCCATGTCAATCTTTAACACTATATACAGATCATACTATATATTTGATGGTATCAGGTGATTTTAATTATAATAGTGTCATTGCTTNTGATTGGCNTTTATGCTAATTAGNGCGTTCTCAAAAAGGAAGGAGATAGGTATTAATTTGGTTAGCATCATGCAGCAAATCGGGGTCCATTCTTTATATATGATATTGATATTGATATTGATATTGATATTGATATTGATATTGAAG
>QKYT01000150.1:6543-58791 GCA_003550305.1 Glomus cerebriforme | reverse complement strand
GATTCTTTATTGGAACTTCAAAAATATTGTACAGATTTAATGTCAAAAGAACCAGAAAAGATATTTAAATCACTAGATTTTACTTCAATTTCAGAAAAATCTTTGATCCCTCTTCTTCAAAATGATAACCTTAAAATGATGAAATTCAAATATGGAAGCATGTTCTTAAATGGTACCTTGCTCAAAATCCTGAACTTTCTTCAAGTTTTTCTAATTATTTAGATGATAATTTCAATACTTTGAAGAATACTCTACAAAATTATATTCTATATATTAGATTCTATAATCTAAATGCACAAGAATTTTAAAAATTTACAAGTATAAAAAAGTTTTACCCGAAGATTTAAGAGAAGATTTAACTAAATATTATTTAAATAATCCTGACAAGCCAAGTATACTTCGTGGAGTTAATGATAATCAAATCTCAAAATGGATTAATAAATTAGATACATCACAAGACAATACATCATGAAAAGCAGATAAGAGAAACAGATGATTATTTTTCAATAGAAGATTATGAAGTATTTCAAGTTATCNAATTTTCTTTCGTATAAACAAGAAACCAGCTAAATAAAAATGAATACAATATAAGATAATGGAGTACTAACTCATAAGATAAGAGTTCCTAAGATACTCCGTATATTATGGATACATATTAAGTATTGACTTTGGTCATTTGCTTACTAGAGGAACTTGTATATATTTGCAGGATACCCGTTATGTAAATTTAAGAATCGCACCTGCTACGTATTGATCATTCATCGGGTTATCATGAAATTTGGTGATGTTAACTTGTTGATTACATACCTTATTGATNTAATTAACTGATATACTGTTATGGAAAAGTCGCTTCATTTATTTATATTAAATCGTTTTCTATAAGTTTAAGAAGTTCCATATTTAAGTAGCTTTAAANTTTGTTAAATTCAAGGTCGAAAATTGTTCATTCTTGTCTTATTAAAGCAATTAAATCTTAGAAAACTGGTATAATGAGATTTTTTAACTTAAATATAATTGATCCTTAGATTCAGAAAATTACAATTCATTTGGTTAGGAAAAGGTATAAATTTTCAATTATGCTAAGATTTTGATATNATTTCGCTCAATAATCTGTAAAAATTATGTAATATTTGCATAAGTTACATCATAATTTTAAATATTAAAAAAGTATACAATAGAGTCAAAATTCCATACCATTATAATATTATTATTGGTTTTTATCTTTCATCATCTTTTGACATAATTTATCCTTGTATCGTGAAATATCAGAACCAGTCATGATGTAATTTTATTAATAAAAGTCAATCATATGAATCTATTATATAAAACGCTGAATGTACTATTAAACATTTGTTGCAGTAACTATGAAAGCAAAAAAATAATGTAAATTGTACGTAATGTATTGTTGCACAAAATATTTTTAACTTTACAACAGTTATCAGCCTATAAATTTCGAATGAGTAATTTTTTTGTATTACTAATAAATCACTGAGACATATCCAATTTAGATACATTAGTAATGACTCATAATTATTATTTTTTTATAGACCGCCGGAACTATAAATAATATAACTATAACAGAAAATGACTCATGACAAAAAAATTTTATATATATTGGCACCTTTTTTTTTCAAGAAAATTTTTTTTTATATTTCTAAAGAAATTATTTTTTCTTTCCTAGTGAGCAATATGCTTTATCATGCCTGAATGAATGTTTCGACCTCATACACACATATTGAGTGGGCAAATATACAATATTTTTACCATGCCTGAGTGAGTGTTTCGACCCTCATGCAAGCATATCTGAGTGGGCAAATGAGCAAATATTTTTCCATGCTGAGTGAGTGGGCAAATGAGTGAGTGTTCGACACTCATACAAGCATATCTGAGTGAGCAAATGAGCATGAGTTTAACCCTCATACACGTATATTTGAGTGGGAAATGAGTAATATTTTTACCATGTCTGAGTGGACAAATATGCAAATTTCGTACCATACCAATATTTGAGTGGGCAAATGAGATATTTTTACTATGCCTAAGTGTGGTTAAATGAGCAATATTTGGGTGGGCAAATGAGCAAATATTTTTCCATGCTGAGTGAGTGGACAAATGAGCAAATAATTATTCCATCATGCCTGAGTGAGTGTTTCGACCCTCATACAAGCATATCTGAGTGGGCAAATGAGCAAATTTTTTACCATACCCATATTTGAGTGGGCAAATGAGCAATTTTTACCTGCCTAAATGTGAGCAATTTGAGTGGACAAATGAGCAAATATTTTTCCATGCTGAGTGAGTGGACAAATGAGTAAATAATTATTCCATCATGCCTGAGTGAGTGTTTCGACCCACATACAAGCATATCTGAGTGGGCAAATGAGCAATATTTTTACCTGCCTAAATGTGAGCAATATTTGAGTGGGCAAATGAGCAAATATTTTTCCATGCTGAGTGAGTGAGCAAATGAGCAAATAATTTTTCCATGCCTGAGGGAGTATTTTGACCTTCATACACGCATACTGAGTAGCAAATTTTAGTGAGGTTTTAACCCTCATACACGCATTACCTGAGTGAGCAAAAGTGCCTGAGTGAGCAAATTTTTCCATGCCTGAGTGAGGTTTTGACCCTCATACACGCACCTGAGTGAGCAAAATTTTCATGCCTGAGTGAGGTTTTAACCCATACACGCAACTGAATGAAAATTTTCATGCTTGTATTTGATATATATAATATAGGTAAATGATGATATCATATCTGATACCTAAAGTGAGCTATTTATTATATCTAAGTGAATGTTTGAACTCATACATGTTATTTATATTATATCTAACATAAGCTATTTATTTATGACTGAGTGTTTTTCTATTTTTATTTTTCATACAGACATATTTAATACTTATGATAAATGAGGAGATGGGTGATTCCCTCGTTATTAGATGTATAGATGCTTGTATAAGGTTAAAATATTTACCTAGTAGTAAATAGAGCTCAGTGATTCTTATACATGTATTATGGTAAATGATGAGATATATTCTGATACCTAAAGTGATCACATATACTTAAGAGCTATTTATTTTATATCTAAGTGAATGTTTGAACTCATACATGTTATTTATACTATATCTAACATAAGCTATTTATTTATGACTGAGTGTTTTTCTATTTTTATTTTTCATACAGACATATTTAATACTTATGATAAATNAGGAGATGGGTGATTCCCTCGTTATTAGATGTATAGATGCTTGAAGTATAAGGTTAAAATATTTACCTAGTAATGAATAGAGCTCAGTGAGTGTTTCAATTCTTATACATGTATTATGGTAAATGATGAGATATATTCTGATACCTAAAGTGATCACATATACTTAAGAGCTATTTATTTTATATCTAAGTGAATGTTTGAACTCATACATGTTATTTATACTATATCTAACATAAGCTATTTATTTATGACTGAGTGTTTTTCTATTTTTATTTTTCATACAGACATATTTAATACTTATGATAAATAAGGAGATGGGTGATTCCCTCGTTATTAGATGTATAGATGCTTGTATAAGTTAAAATATTTACCTAGTAGTAAATAGAGTTCAATGATTCTTATACATGTATTATAGCAATAAATGATGATATATATCCTGATACCTAAAGGGATCACATATACTTAATAATAATATCCAACAGATTTAACAAGGATTTATCAACTATTTATATCTATTGATCAAAAATTTTTTAATTTTATTAATTTAACGCATCATTCAAGTTTTAATTTATGCTTTAAAATAGAAATTTGACGTACAAAATTATTCTGAATTTGCTTGTAAATTTTGAAAGTGATGCATGACCCACATTTTATTTTATATATGGTATAGCCATAAAATTTATATAACCATTTGTTAAAGCCAAATAATTAATATTTGACTAATTACAATCCTAACTATCTAAAATTCAAAGTAAAATAGATAAAATAAAAATTGATAAAATGATAACTAAATAGTTTTGATTTTATAATTCAAAGGTTATTAATATCAATATCAAATTCCTTGGTAATATATTCTGTTTATGAAAAAAATTAATGATTAAAACTATTATTTAAATATTAAAAAAAACTATATTTACTTACCATTATGATGTTGATTGGAATTAATATTAATATCTAATTCAATTTCTTTCGTTAAATATTCTAAAGAAATACATGACAGATATAAAACTTTATATTAATATTTTAAATTTATATTTAAAATAAAAAGTTTATTATTTACCATTATTTTCGAATAACTTTCTTCTTTTAATACTTTGGTCTAAAGATAAATTAATTTATTAAATTTTATTTACTAACGCAAATAAAATTAAATTTTGTCATACCATTAATATTATTTTCTTCAATACAATCATCTTCAAACTTTCTTTTATCTTTAAAAAATAACGATTGTTTGTTAATAATGACATGAATAACATAACATGCTAAGCAATGACAACATAAGTAATTACCAGTTGATGATATAATATTTTTTTGATAGTAATAAAATGGATCTAAATAATTAATTATAAATAAAATGATCAAATTATTTATAATAAATAAAGATAATCTTTAATATTATATAAAATTATTTACCAATTTCTAAATTAATAAATTGTCTTCTTGAACTCCTTAAAGACATCGCAGATTTAATCATGTCACTTAAAGGCCTACTCTTATAAATGGCACCTGGATTTTTCATTGTTATAGGCCCAATATCTGATGATGGTATAATTTTAGTCTTATTCACACATTCTTTATTATGAATTTTCAGCATATTATCCCATACATTGTGAGCTGTTGGTCTTTTATTTGGATCAGAATGCCAGCATTCTTTCATTAATTCAATGTAGCCTTTAGGTGCATTTGTAATAATTGGCGGTTTTAAACCATCACATATTTCAATTATAAGTTCTGTGTCATGAATTCTATCCCAAAAAGGTCTTCTACCTGTCATAAACTCCCACATAATCATTCCAAAACTATATACTGTATATCTGAAGCTTTAGTATATTTTTGTCCTTGAAAAATCTCTGGTGCCATATAAGGAATAATACCATATTTCTCATTATTATCATTTGTATATTCACTATATTCAGTTGCAGACTTACTTAATCCTAAATCACCTATTACTGCAATATCATTACTGTCAAACAAGATATTTCCACTATGCAAATCTCTGTGAATAATTCCATTATCGTGTAAAATTTTAAGACCAAGTGAAATATATACAAGGTTTATAAGCTTTTTTAACCAAATAATATCATAAAAATTATTACTTATATAATGTATTAAATCTCCTAAATTATAATATGCCATAATAAACATTATATCTTTGGTAATGGGATCTTTAGTTATTCCAAAATATTTACTAATGTATACAAATTGAACCTCACAACATATCTTGAGCTAAATAATAAAAAAAAGAACTTTATTATTATTAAGTTTTATTTGCTAATAAATATTGCATGTACTACTATACCTCATTCAGTTCCTTTAGTGTAACGTTTTTAGAATTGTTAAGCTTTTTGAGAACAACTGTATAATTATGCTGGCGAGAAATATTAAAATTGTCGCTTTTAATCTCTTCCCAATTACCAATTGGGCCATCAACCCAAGTAGCTTTATAAATTTTGCTAAATCCTCCTTCAGCGATAAATTCTATATTTTTGAATTGATCATAGGGAACAAACTCCATCTTTCCTCTAAAATAACCAATTTGTGTACTTCTGATAAAATCATCAATAACTTCGTTTCCACTTGGTTTAAACATGGTCTTTGCATTGTAACATACATTACAAATTTGATTACTTTCATAAAATAATCCTACACGTATATTACATTCTTTACATATCTTATATATCTTTCTTTTGTGTTTTAGTTCAAGTGTTATCTTTGCTGGTTGTCTTAAAGGCATGATTTTTTCTATAAAAATTAGTCCATTGTTCAGGATTCAAGAAATATTTCTAATATTTATTATTTTTTTTTATCAGTATTAATATAAATTGTATAATAAATATAAATAACTATTAATAACTGATAGAATTCTATTTCCGAACTCCTTCTATACATCATTCTTTGTAGAAATCTCTAATTATAAGCGAAGAATAATCCAAATAACCAATCCAAATCTAGAATTGTTTCCTGGAAAGATTTTTCAAATGGAAGAATTCCTTCAAAGAATTCAATAGATGCGGTCCTACGTTCCATTGAAGATCAATTAATCTTGTATCGATGATGTAATGTGGCGCAGCAGCGATAATAATTCGAATCATAAAGAAAATTTAATTATTAGCAATTGGCATATGTTCGACATAAATTAAATTATAGAGATTCATTTCAAATCAAATAAATAAAAATCTTGCCTAAAAAAAATCAATAGATTAAAATTAAATAGAATGTTCCATTGCTATTTCAACATAGCGAATTTATATTTACTGTTAATATTCATATATTGAAAACAATAAAGCTGCTTTTTATTTATTGAATTTTATTCAAGTGTATTCAACATTGTATTTAACATTGTATTTAACGTAAACGGGATTGTTTATCACCGTGTCAAATATGTATGAAAATTTTTTTGTCTTTGACATGGCTAATAATTTTCGATATTGAAATAATCTTGCCAATATGCACAATCTTTTAAGTTGAAACAAAATTTATTTATTAGCCGCAAGAGCCGTAGGACAATTGATGTAGGGATATTTGGATCAATTAGTACTCAGCATTAGTTTTACCTACAAATTTATTACTGCAACTTGTGATTAGAAAAGCAATAAGATGGTGGACTTTTGAGTTTCGAAATATATACAAAAAGCCAAATAAAAGAAATAAAATTTGTAGAACTTTACAAACATCGAACGTTATGACATGTATGTATGTAAAAATTTGATAAATTAAACTTCAATCGAAGCGAAAGTTTTGGAAATAGCAGGTTTTAGAGTTACCAAATTTGTCTATAATTTTTAAGATAAAATAAAGTTACTTTCTAATCTTAAGAAACAAGGGCAAAAAAAAAAGTTAAAATTGTCATCAAGTAATACAAAATTTTATTGTTCACATTATTATTTATCGTCATACCAACCATAAAATTAATGTGTAGTATATAAAATAAATTCAGAAAATTCGCTCTGATACTATTGAAGATTTAAAAATTATTTAAAAATTCCCCATTCTCCTAAAAATTGTAATCGTGAGCGGTAAATTTAGGGTTTTACTAATACAATTGCTTTGGACAAA
This sequence comes from Glomus cerebriforme, assembly GCA_003550305.1. NCBI lineage: Eukaryota > Fungi > Glomeromycota > Glomeromycetes > Glomerales > Glomeraceae > Glomus > Glomus cerebriforme. The sequence continues at coordinate 51,530 of QKYT01000150.1, read as the reverse complement.
TTTAGACTAGGTCAATTTTTTTGCTTGTTATACCTTGGAGATGAAACAAATTAAAAGTTGAATTTTAAAATCATGTGATTGCATTATCAAATTCTGGCAAATTATTTTTAATCATGTGATACTCATGTGATAAATTGGGCGCGACACTTAAAAAAAAAGAAACTAAAAAAAATTGGTAATTAAAACATTCTTTCTACATCTCACAAATGGTTATCTTATTACGTCTTTAAGTTATTCATAGATTTATGATAAAGCAATAAATTTTTCGGGCGGGTTTGAATTGTTAGATTACAGTATTCACGATTTAAGAACAAATTTTATTTATAATTGTTCATAAGTTGAATTTTCATCGACCAATTTCAGTCAAATATTTATTGTTTAGTTATTAATCCATTTCATTATATTCATTATATTTCTTTGTAAATCTAATTTTTTTTTTTTTTACGATTTTGTAAATGATACGGAATCTTATCTCTGATATCTCTGGTATGAAATCAATATTTTTTTTTACAAAATTGATTTAAAGATCAATAATCTTACATATCGGTTGGGTCAGACGTAAAAAGACGATTGATCATGTGATGCAAGACTGCGGTCTTACACATGGACAATTTGACTATATCTGATATTGTTTTTTTATCTTTAAAATCAAAGGAGAATGAATGTCCACAAAGTTTAACGATGCATGCAGTTCATCATTGATCTACAACAATTACAACAAAAGCAACCAAACAACTGCGGTAAGCAATTAATAATTTGATAGGCAATTCATTTCAATTATAGTAATTTTAACAATAACAACAATTACATTTATTTACAATAACACAATTTAATAATTACTTATGCAAATATATATATATAAGGTTTTATCAGTATTGAAACTATAAATTTTTAAATATTTCAAAAATTAAAAATTTCATTTATTAAAAACATATATTTATATATAAATCCCGTTAAAATATTATTACAATGGCTAATACAAAATTTTTACCAATATTATCTCAAAACTTACTCGAAATTTTAGACGATGACGATGAATTTAATGATATTACTATTGAAGTTGGTAACAATTCTAACGTAGATACCTTTCAAGCTCACAAAATCATTTTAAAATATCGTTCTCCTTATTTACGACAAATTATATCAAGAAATAAAAAGAAAAGTGATGGAAATTTGGTACAAATTAAATTACCAAATATTTTACCTGAAATCTTTCAAATAATTTTAAGGTAAGAAAATTAAATTATAAATTTATCATATTTCTTTTATTATTTTAATATTTTATGAATATTTAATTTTTATTTTAGATATATTTACGGAGGAAATCTTTCTTTGGAAGAATATGATATTTCGGCTGTAATTAATATCTTAATTTCTGCCAATGAATTAAATCTTCAAGAATTGATACCCTATGTACAATCCTTTTTAATCGATAAATATACAGATTGGACAGAACAACATTTTAACTTGTTATATAAAATCATCAACGAAAATGATTCTTTTTCAGAACTTCAAAATTTTATAACTGGTTTAATGTTCAAAAATCCAGAAAAGATATTCAATTCTGCGAATTTTTCTTCAATTACAGAAAAAACTTTAAGTTTACTTATTAAAAATGATAATCTTAAAATGAGTCAAGTTCAAATTTGGGAACTTGTACTTAAGTGGGGATTTGCTCAAAATCCAGAAATTCCCTCTGACATTACTAGTTTATCAAAAGATGATTTTAATGTATTAAAAAATACTTTACAACGTTGTGTTCTTCTTATTAAGTTCGATGATATGTCTTCTAAAGAATTTTTAGATAATGTAATTCCTTATAGAGAGATTTTACCCGATGAATTATTTATAGATTTAGTAAAAACCTTTTTAAGTAGGGGAACATATCAATCAAAACCAATGTCAACTCCAATGTCAATTCCGATGTCAAAACCAATGTCAACTCCAATGTCAAAACCAATGTCAACTCCAATGTCAACTCCAATGTCAACTCCAATGTCAACTCCAATGTCAACATCAATGTCAACACCAACACCAAAACCAATATCAAAACCTAGTATAAAAGTTGATTCAAAAATTATTACATTCCAACATGTAGAAATAATTTCAAAATGGATCGATAAGTTGGATATTACAGACGAGGCAACATCTTCTTATGAATTTAAATTAATTGTTCGTGGATCTCGGGATGGGTTTGCACCTAAAATATTTCATGAAAAATGTAATGATCAATCTCATACTATATCGATTATTAAAGTACAAGATAGTAATGAAATTCTTGGAGGTTATAATCCGAATATATGGAAATCTGATAATAGTTATAGCACTAATAAAGATAGTTTTATATTTTCTTTTAATGATAGTATTGAAAATTATATTTTAAGTCGAGTAAAGAATGAAACAAATGCTGTATATAATAACGATTTTTGCGGTCCAGCGTTTGGTCAAGATCTCGTTATATGGGGAAATAATTATTTTAACAAAAGTTATTGTAAACATGTTTTTTATGAAAAATTAATCAGACAAGTTGAACCAATTTCTGTAGAAGATTATGAAGTATTTCAAATTATAAAAAGGTAGTAATTTTTTTTATAACGCTTGTCATAAACTTGATTAAATTTTTTATTTTATATAGAAAAAAATTTTTTATGGTATAAATAAAAATCACATTATATTAATAAATATAATTTTGTAGTCAATGTGTTTATAAAATTTCCTTTAGATTTTAAAATAAGATTTTTAAATATAAAAAATTTTAATATACAGTATATAATAAAAATGTAAATTTTCATTTTATCTGTGATTCGTCAAAGTTTTCCGTTAGTCTTTTTCGTGTTACATGATCGACATTGGAACCGGGAAAATTACTTAAATTGGACATCAATAATACTTTTAATTTTTTAATTCCGGTGTAGTACATAAAATATTTAACAGTTTTAAACATTTCTTTTTTTTTCTTATAATTCTTATAATGGATGATAAATTTTTATTAAAATTATCTCAAAATTTACTTGAAATTTTGGATGATGACGAATATTATGATATTACTATTGAAGTAGGTAATGATCCCTACGTAAGAATATTTCATGCGCATATGGTTATTTTAAATTATCGCTCTCCTTATTTGCGAAAAATTTTGTCAACAAATAAAAAGAAGAGTGATGGAAGTTTAGTACATATTAAATTACCGAACATTTTACCTGAAATCTTTCAAATAATTTTAAGGTAAAAAAAAAAGATAAATAAAGGATATATATATATATTTGGTTTAATGAACATATTTTTAAATTTTTTTTTTTTTTTTTTTTTTACAATTTTAATAATAAAAAAATTATTTTAGGTATATTTATGGAGGAAGACTTTCTTTGGAAAAATATGATACTTTAGATATCATTAAAACCTTGGTTGCTGCTAGTGAACTAAATCTTCAAGAATTAGTTAGTCATATACAAACTTCTATGATTGAAAATCATAAAACCTGGTTAGAACAAAATTTTAATCTAATCTATCAAACAAGTTTTGAAAATGATAATGATACTTTCTTGGAACTTCAAAAATTTTGTACTGAATTAATATCTAAGGAACCTGATAAGATATTTAATTCAATTAATTTTTCTTCAATTCCAGAAAAAATTTTGGTCTCACTTATTCAAAATGATAATCTTCAAATGGATGTGGTTCAAGTTTGGCAACATGTAATTAAATGGGGACTTAATCATCATCCAGAACTTCCCTCTGATCCTGCAAGCTTTACAAATGATGATTTTAGTTTATTAAAGAATACTTTACAACAATGTATTCCTCTTATTAAGTTCGATGCTATGTCTTCTAAAGAATTTTTAGATAGTGTATTTCCTTATAGGGAAATTTTATCCGAGGAATTATTTTTAAGTTTATTAAAACTTTTTTTGGATCACGATTATAAACCAACTGAACAATCAGAACCTGAGGAGGTTAAAGAGATTAAACCAGAAGCTCAATTATTTGAAGATATTAATACTACCAGGTCGACAAATTCTACAAATTCTGCAGATGCTGCAAATTCTGCAAATTCTACAAGAGCTACAGATGATACAAGTATTGATTCGAGAATTATTACATTTCAACATTTTAAATTAATCTCAAAATGGATTAATAGATTTGATGTTAATGCTTCATATGAATTCAAATTAATTCTTCGTGGATCTCGTGATGGATTTACACCTATTGTATTTCATGAGATTTGTGATAATCGATCTCACACTTTAACAATTATCAAAGTAAAAGACAGTAACGAAATTCTTGGAGGATATAATCCACTTGAATGGAAATCTGATGGTACTTATGGTGATACCAATGATAGTTTTATATTTTCTTTTAAAAATAATCAAACCATCGAAAATCATATTTTAAGTCGTGTAAATCAAAACATGTTTGCTACATCTAATTATTATAATCGTGGTCCATCATTTGGTAAAGGTTATAAAGGTAAAGGTGACCTTATTGTGCGTGGAAGTCAAGGTTTTAATAATTGTCTCTGTGAAAATAATTCTTATGAAACATGTATTAGAAATAATAGTAAATTTTCTGTAGAAGAATATGAAGTATTTCAAATTACAAATATTTAATTTTTTTTTCATTATTATTATTATTATTTATTTATTTTTGGATGTTTTGCAAGATCATTATGCTATGAAATAAAAAAAAAATTGATTGTTTACGTGACTATTAAAAAAAATATATTATTATCTTACAAATCGCATTTTATTGTATAATTATTATTTATCCTTTTTATTATTTGTTATACTGATTTGTTGTTCGATCCATGATATTCACGTCATAACGTGAAACAGTAATCAATTTTTTTCTTCTATAGAATATTTGCTGCATGAATTTGAATTGACAAACATTCAACAAAATGAAATATAAATATTATAATGATTTAGGAACGAATCAAATAGAAAGAGTAAAACAATATTTGAAATTTGAATATCATGTTGCCAATTTTATTTACTAAAAGTCAAGGAATTATTTAATTAACAATGTTTTTAAACAAAATTTTTGAAAATTTAAACATTAAAAAAATGTGTAAATGAAAAATTATTATCACAAATTTACGAAATTTTATATAGATTATGACGTTGACAAATTATGCATTAAGTATTTTTCCTGGCCTAAATATCAGCCTAAATTACAAATTTATAATTTTTATATTAAAATTATTGTGGTTTTTTGAAAGTTAATTAATCCATTATCATTTATTTGAATATTTTATTAAAATATAAATGTAAAAAAAAAATTCAAACTAATACAATAGAAATAATGATGTTTTTCAAAAATAATAAATAAATCTATAAAACGATAAGAAATATACCTATAATGCGCAAAATAAAATCCACATTTGTTTTTAAAATTTAATACGAATTGGTATCAGTTTTAATATGCTTTCCTATTTTTAATTAAAAGAATTTATATTAAAAATTAGCAATATTTATTTATAAAACGTAAAATCATTGTACATATAAATTACTAACCATGATCCTGAGTTTCAATTTGTGATTCTTCAATATTTCGCTTTTTTGATTTAATATTATAAATAGAGTGTTGAGTTTTCAAAACGATAGAACTTACATTTGAACTATTGCATTGATTAATGGATCAAATTAATATTGGGGTTTAAATTTTTTCCTTGTGATATAATATAATATGAATACCTTATGCTAATATCAAGATCATGCTCTTTAGTAATATATTCTAAAAAAGGTAAATTGATATTAAAATCAACATTCTTTAATACTTCTTTAATGTATAATTGCTTAATGAATATGAATTTACCTTCATTATCTTCAACTGGGTTATTATCTAAAACAACCAAAATAATAATTTTGATTTTAAATATTAATTTTGATATTTTATTTTCTTTTTAAAGCATAATACATACCTTGCGTATCGATTGAAGTCATTGAAGACAAATTAGACATCATAGAACTTAATTTTCTACTAGTATAAATAGCACCAGAATGAGGTTTTTCACTAAATTCAGGGCCAAGTTTCTTTAATTGTATTAATTCTAATCTTTTTTTTTCAGCTTGTTGAAATTGTTCAATACATTTATTTCTGATATACCAATCACAAAATATTTCTGTAATTTCAGCTATAGAAGGTCTTTCTGAAGTGTTAGAACTCCAGCATCTTTTTATCAAATTAGCAAAACATTCAGGAGTATCACTTGTAATTTCAGGTCGTTTTCCATCAATAATTCTAATAATAAGAATTATATCATGTTCAACATTGGCAAAAGGTTTACAACCTGTTGTTAATTCCCACATGATCATGCCAATACTATAAATATCAGATTCTTTTGTAAATGCAGTATCCTTAAATACTTCTGGTGCAATATAAGGTATTACTCCATATATTTCATTTAGTGAAGTATTATTTGCAGGTTGTGATAGTCCTAAATCGCAAACTAACCATGCTTGATATGATGATAATAATATATTTCCACTATGGAAATCTCGATGCATAAAATTTTTTTTATGGATGGCATTAAGACTGAAATGAAAAGATAATAATTAGTATGAAAATATTAACCAATAATTAATAAATATATATAAATTAGATACCCTTCTGAAATTTTCCATAAAATATATAATTTTTTTTTCCATGTAATATCTACAAAATTCTTTTGCAAATAGTTATGCAAATTTCCACCATTTGCATATTCCATTATTAACATGAAATCTTTTGTTTCGGGATCTTGTGTACATCCATGAACTTTAACGATATATACCAGGTTATAACATTGAAAAAGTGCTTTTGCCTAATATATATATATAAGTTATTAAACTAAATAAATCAATGACATAAATATAACATAAAAATAATTACCTCATTTAAAAAATATCGACCCATAACTTGCGAATTCAAAAATCTTTTTACTGCAACATCTTTACCTAACCAATTTGCTTTATAAATAATACCAAATCCCCCTTTTGCTATTTGTTTCAAATTTGTGATTTGAGAATATGGAATCCATTTAAACCAGTTTATATTTGAAGGAAGATAATTAAGTTTATCTATAAAACTATATACATCTAATGGATTAGAATTTTCATCAATATTATTCATATAATTAGCAATCTGATCATGATTATGAATGTTGATATCTGAAAAGTATTCTTTTATATTTGTCATATCAATAGTAATGACTGATATTCTTTTGCATTTTCTACATTGAGATCGTTCAATAATTCCAAAAATAATATTTGTTGTCAAACAATATCTGCATCCAGTATAAATTATAACGCAATATGAACACCATTTTTGACAATCCGAGTTAAATCGCAGTAATTGACCACAAACTAAGCATTGATCATAGGCATCCCACCATGGTAAATAAAGAATTGGAAATACTTTGTTCAAAGTTGATTTTATCCATCCAGAAGAAATTCGATAACAATCTGAGCATAATTTAAGCTCAATATTATTTGAAGTTATCTGTTTATAAATTAGCTTTCCACATAATTTACAATCCTTTTCACTTTTAATAAATCTTTGATTTTCATGATAATTTATATCAATTCTATGATTTGTAATTATTTGATTAAAATGATAGACTTCAGAACAACTTTTGCACCATTCTTGAATATTTTGTGTATAGAATTCCAAACCTCTCGTTTCATGTTTTTGACATATAGTAGAATTTGTGCTTATAAGTGCATCTATGTTATTATTAGTTGTATATTTAATATACAAAAACAAACAATGTTTGCAATATTTTTGATTAAATAGAAGTGATATCGAATATTTCCTACTACAATAAAGACAGCAGTAATTCTCATTATTATTAAAAGGAACAAACACAATTGGTATAGTTAAACTAAATGAATTTTCATTATTTTCCAAATTTGTAATTTGAAAAGATAAAGTCCAATCCATTAATGGCTTTAGAGAAATGTAATTAAGCTTATCTATGAAATCATATATCTCTAATGGATTAGAATTTTTATCAACATTATTCACATAATTAGCAATCCGATTATGTTTATGAGTGTTGATATCTGAAAAGCATTCTTTTATATTTGTCATATTAATAGTAATGTATGATGTTCTTTCGCACTTTTTACATTGAGATTGATCAGTAATTCCAAAAATAATATTTGTTGTCAAACAATATCTGCATCCAGTATAAATCATAACGCAATATGGACACCATTTTTGACAATCAGAAATGTTTTGCAAAGGATAAGTACAAATTCTGCATTTGCAACTAGCATCCCACCATGATAAGTAAAGAATTGGAATAGGTTTATTTGTCAAATTTGATCCTATCCATCCAGAGGAAATTCGATAACAATCTGAACACAATTCAATCTCAAGATTATAAATTAATGAAGTCTGTTTGTAAATTAATTTCTCACATAATTTACAAAATTTTTCATCATCATTACGGTAACATGATGTGTTCCTTATTTGATTAAAATGTGAAACCTGTCCATATTGTTGCACATATACATCCAAACATGTAACATCATCATTATCATCAAGATATTTAAATAAACAACTTATGCAATATCTTTGAGAAGATAAAATTGTAAAAGAATAAATTCTTTTACAAGTGCTACAATATAACTGGTTTTCATTGAAAGGAGTAAATAGAATCGGTATGGGACTAGATTTTAATCTAGGTGTTGGATTAAAAGAATTTTTGTCCATCTTATTACATTTAATTCGTGATCGGTAAGTCAACTGCAAAGGATCTGCAGAAAGTGGGAATCTGGCGTGGCGTCAAATAAAAGTCAAAAATTATGTGAAAAATTTATTTAAAAAAATATACTATTTGAAACTTTGGGATAAGTGTTATGTATTAAAATGTGTTAATGCTGAATGAGTACACAAAATCGGGTATCAGAAAAAAACCATTAGTGATCGACATAAATTTGCACCAAAATCATGTATGAATTTTTTGCAGTTGACTCACGAATCACGAATTAAGCTTCAAACAAAATTAAAAGAATTAAATTTGAAATGATATGTGTCGCTTATAATTTTGTGTTATTCATTAAAGAATTTCTTTATAGAATTTTTTTTTTCGAATTTGAAATTCTAGAAATCCATAGAAATACTGATGTTAACTAGGCTAACTATATAACTTGATTTTGTGTTAAAGTTTGGCTGGTCACTCATTAAAGAAACTTCTTCATAGAATTCCATATGGATCATATGTTACTCAGCTAACTAAATATGTTTTTTATTTGTGATATTGTTATTTTGTATAACAAATGTAACATGATGATCACGTTGTACAAATTTGTGTTGATTACTAGAGTATTACTAATGTGAAAAAAATGCAAAAAAATTATTTTTAGTTTTCGGTAATTTGACATTTTACTAATACTAATTAGTAGTAGCAGGTAGACTTCTAACTTCATCATAATAATAGTAAAAATCTAGGCCTATTACATAGCAAATAATATAAAATATAAACATGCTATTGTTACTCTCTTAACTTGATAGGAAAGTCTTATTCCCAGCGCAGCGTGACGGGTTATGCCTAATTAAATACTGATTTTAATTTCAGACAACTTTGTGATTAGGTCACGTGATCTCGTAAGCAACTAAATTTTGGAAACATGTTCTCATGTATCACACCTATTCCTTCAATCCCCATGACTTCATATGTTATGTTAATCAAACTTTTTAATTGGTCCGGCCTAAGATTAACCATACCCTTAATAAATTTAAATTAGGATTCATTCAAACTTACTTTTTTTTATTTAAAAAAAAAAGTTGAATTCGTTATAATGGATGATAAATTTTTATCAAAATTATCACAAAATTTACTTGAAATTTTAGATGATGACGAATATTATGATATCACTATTGAAGTTGGTAATGACCCTTACGCAAAAATATTTCGTGCTCATATGGTCATCTTAAATTATCGTTCTCCTTATTTGCGAAAACTTTTGTCAACCAATAAAAAAAAGAGCGATGGAAGTTTAATACATATCAAATTACCAAATATTTTACCTGAGATTTTTCAAATTATATTAAGGTGAGAGAAGAATTTAAGAAAATTACTATTTTTAAAAATATATTTTTCAAAAAAAAAAATTTTTTTCTTAGGTATATTTACGGAGGAAGACTTTCTTTTGGGGGATATGATGATATCATAAAAACCTTGGTTGCTGCCAGTGAGCTTAATCTTCAAGAATTAGTTAGTCACATACAATCTTCTATGATTGGGAACCATATAACTTGGTTAGAACAAAATTTTAATCTGATATATCAAACAAGTTTTGAAAATGATTCTTTCTCTGAACTTCAAAAATTTTGTACTGAGTTAATTTCTAAGAAACCTGATAAGATATTCAAATCAATTGATTTTTCTTCAATTCCAGAAAAAATTTTGGTCACGCTTCTTCAAAATGATAATCTTCAAATGGACGAAGTTCAAGTTTGGCAACACGTGCTTAAATGGGGACTTAATCAAAATCCAGAACTTCCCTCTGATCCTACAAGTTTTATAAATGATGATTTCAATGCATTAAAAAATACCTTACAACAGTGTATTCCTTTTATTAAGTTCGATAATTTGTCTTCTAAAGAATTTTTGGATAATGTTTTTCCTTATAGAGAAATTTTATCCGAGGAATTATTTTTAAGTTTGTTAAAACTTTTTTTGGATCACGATTATAAACCAACTGAGCAATCAGAACCTGAGGAGGTTAAAGAGATTAAACCAGAAGCTCAATTATTTGAAGATATTAATGCTACCAGGTCGACAAATTTTACAAATTATACAAATGCTGGAAATTCTGCAAATTCCGCAAATTCTACAAGAGCTACAAATATTATAAGTATTAATTCAAGAATTATTACATTAGAACATGTTAAAATAATTTCAAGATGGATTGATAGAGATGATGTTAATGCATCATATGAATTCAGATTAATTCTTCGTGGAACTCGTGATGGGTTTAAGGGTAATAAGTTCCATAAAATGTGTAATAATCAATCCCGTACTTTAACAATTATTAAAGTGAAGGACAGTAATGAAATTCTTGGAGGATATAATCCCATTGAATGGAAATCTGATAGTACTTATGGCATTACCAATGATAGTTTTATATTTTCTTTTTATAATAATTATAGTATCGAAAATCATATTTTAAGTCGTATAAAGAACAAAAAGTTTGCCACATCTAATCACACTGATCGTGGACCATCATTTGGTATGAGTGACCTTATTTTGCGTGGAAGCAAACATTTTAATAATAGTATCTGTGAAAAAAATTCTTATGAAAAATTTATCAGAAATAATAGTAGATTTTCCGTAGAAGAATATGAAGTATTTCAAGTTACAAAAAAACTCGTTTAATTTTATAATTTTTAAAAAATTTGGGTTGGTTGATTCTTGATAAAAGTATCTTATTATTATGTATCCTCTTAATAAATTGCTATTTAAAGTGCAAATGATTATTGATTGAGCAGGAATTCCGATTTTTCCATGGTTTCTTTTATATAATATCCATTAAAGTGTAATCTCATAATAAAATTTGTTTTATTATCGAAGTTTGAAATTAATTTTTTTTTTTAATTCTATCAACCGGATTTCTGCATAAATTTGAAAATCTCAAATAGATTATTAACATTTACAGTATCATTAACTGTTAAGGATATTAGGATTAGAAGCAATTTAAATAATCGGAATTATTATTTAGTTTCAAGAATGAATAAAAATACAAATAAAATAAAAAAAAGTAAAATGATGAGTAAAATTGCCCATTCTATTGTTACTAAATGGTCAATGGACTTCTCATATTTTAATAATTAACGAAAGATTTATATACGTTCAGCCTATATGGTTCTTATTGCAAAGAATAATAGGAAAATGATAACTAAGTATCTTTGAACTTCAACTACTTTTCAACTATTACATTAATTTAAAATTCTAATAATAACTGGCTACTGTTCCTAAAATTCCCAGAGATAATCATAAATTGGCGTCAAATTGGCGTCCTAGCTTCCATTTTTTAATAGAGACTTGCTCTCAGATCAATTTCGATTTCAAAAATAACATAATTACAAATCGTACTTTATTCTTAAGATTACGGTTATGTCATTTGTACAAAAAACCTTTAAAAAATAATTAATTCCTAAAATTAAATTACTCTTTTAGCAAAAAAAAAAAAAAAAAAAAAAAAAATGATACAATTCTTCCGTAGTAAAAACATAAATTTCTATCATATAAAATGAATACAATAAACATTATTTATTTCTAATTTGATTCAAAAAATATCAACCTGAATTTTTCTTGAATTTTTATGTACTGTAATATGAAAAATATACTGTTCGAAGTTTTGTCGTTCAAAAAAAAAAATTTCAAAAAATTTATTACGCACATACTTTTATATAACATCGATAAAATATTCGTTTAATTTTCGTAGAATAAAATATTTAGTTACAAAAAAAAAGATTAAATTCTAATGGAAAAATAAAAATACTTCATATTCTTCTACAGAAAAACGTTGTTCAGTTCCTCTGATTAATTTTTCATAAATATCTTCCTTACAACAATAACCACTATTTCCCTGCATAACAAGACCTTGACCAAATGATGGACCGCATAAAGGATTATTAAACGTGGCATGTCTTTCATTATTTACTCGACTTAAAATATAATTTTCAATACTATCATTAAAAGAAAAGATAAAACTTTCTTTAGTAATGCCATAACTAAAACCAGATTTCCATTCAATTGGATTATACCCTCCAAGAATTTCATCACAGTTTTTCACTTTAATAATCGTTACAGTACTAGATTTATTATCACAGATACTATGGAAAATACCAGGCCCAAACCCATCACGAGATCCACGAAGAATTAATTTGAATTCATATGATGATGTTAGATTATCTGTAATATCTAATCTATTAATCCATTTTGAAATTAATTCAGCATGTTGAGACGTAATAATTTTTGAATCAATAATTACTTTAATTTCCTTTGATATTCTAGTTGGTTTATAATCATTATTCAAAAAAAGTTTTAATAAATTTATATATAATTCCTCAGGTAAAAGTTTTCTATAAGGAAATACATTATTCAAAAATTCTTTAGAAGTTAAATTATGAAATTCAACCAACGGAATACATTGTTGTAAGGTATTTTTTAATACATCAAAATCATCATTTGAAAAGTTTGTTGGATCAGGAGTAAGTTCTGGATTTTGAGCATATCCCCATTTAAGAACGTATTTCCAAACTTGAATTTCACTCATTTTACGATTATCATTTTGAATAAATGAAATCAAAAGTTTTTCTGGAATGAAAGAAAATTTGAGTGATTCGAATATTTTTTCCGGCTCTTTTGAAATTAAATCAGTACAATACTTTTGAAGTTCCAAGAAAGAACTATTTTTAAAGCTTGTTTGACATATCAGATCAAAATTTTGTTCTAACCAAGTCGTATGATATTTAATTAAATTAGATTGTATATATTCAACTAATTCTTGAAGATTAAATTCACTAGCAGCAATCAAGGTTTTAATGACATCATCAGATTTCGCGAAAGTAAGACTCCCTCTATAAATATACCTAAAGAAATAAAAATTTTTTTTTTTTTTTAAAGATTTAAAAATATGTTCATTGAAACAAAAATATATTAAATATATTTTTTAACTATTTTATTATTCCTTACCTTAAAATTATTTGAAAAATTTCAGGTAAAATATTTGGTAATTTAATATGTGCCAAAGTTCCATCATTTTTCTTTTTATTATTAGTTAATAAAATTCTTCGTGAATAAAAAGAACGATAACTTAAAATTACCATGTGAGCACGAAATATTTTTACGTGAGGGTCATTACCAACTTCAATAGTAATATCATAATATTCATCATCATCTAAAATTTCAAGTAAATTTTGTGATAATTTTTGTAAAAAACTATCAACCATTATAACGATTTTGAAAAGAATTTAAGTTTAAATTATTGTTGTACATTCGAAATGTGTCCATTAATGTACTGTGTTCGCCGATCAATTCCATATCAGAGATGAGTTAAATATTTTCGTATTTATTTGTTTTTATGACTACATAGTTATGAAATTTTGAATCCGATTGTCAGCAGAGTTATACTAATTTTATATAAATTATCTTGATTTTTTCCAACTTAGAATAGAATTTATTATTTCATAATGAAAACATTACCCTATTAATGTAATAAAAATTAGAAAATGGAATAGTGAAGATCGAGTTATTATATTCCTTTAGAATTTGATGAAAATGATATAAAGGTTTTAAGAAACATTAAATCTAGTTTCTTTAATTTCACCAGAATTAAGATTGCTAGAAAAGATTTAGGTTATGGCTGAAACTTGAAGCTGATCAGAAGGCTTAAGATTTTAGTAAAAAAGTATTGGCATCAAATAGTAAACTATAGCCGCAAGTCTCTAATCGTTGGTAAAACAAAGTAATGAAAGTAGAAAATTTGAGTGTTTTTAAAATAAATTTATTTGGTAGAAATTCTTGTTTATATTGTATAATATAAGATCACAAGTGCGCAAAGAAATTTTATATTTTATATTATTTAACTAAATTGTGAAAAGAAAATAATTTCTTTTGATCATTTATAAAAAAATTTGCTCAACAAAAAATAAATCTTTGTTCGAATGTCGACAATTTGATCGTCATACTAGTTTCTCAATCTTAGAGATCAGCTAAGTTTATGTTGTAACCCAAACTCTACCATATTCCAAATCAAACTTGGGAAAACCTAATATCCGAAACTTGACCATGTCCCAAACTAACCCAGTCTTAAATGGTGATTTGAAACGTCAACCATTTAAAATTTACTAGCTTGTTTGGGATATGGTTAAATTTCGGACATAGGATTGCCTTTGTATGGATCTATTATTTTTTTTTTTGATTTCTAATTCAGGAAATGATTTATAAAATATCTTTAAATGACGATGAATATTATGATATTGCAATGTTGCAATTGAAGTTGGTAATGACACTGATGTGAAAATATTTCGTTCTCAAATGGCGATTCATCAACTTATTCATGTTCAGCTAATTCATGTAAACAAAAATTTATTAGCTGTCGAAAAGATTCTTCGCAAATAAAAGAAACCTGAAGGAACTTTCAACTTTATTGCATACTAAATTACCAAATATTCTACCTGAAATTTTACACATGATCTGAATTAAATTATAAAATAAACTATAAATGAATAAATCATTAACTGATATTTTAATTTCATATTCACAATATAGTTAACTTATTCCTTAATCCTGGCCTACATTATGAATTTGGCCCGAATTACTATCGATCATTAATGATAAATCAATTACAATTAATCCTCCGATAAAATATTGTCTAAATTATCCTTTGCCATTTCGTTTCCATTATCTGAAGCTTTCTTATACCAATAAATTGCTTTATCAATATTTTTATCAATTCCTTTACCATATTGATAATAAATCCCCAGATTATTTTGTGCCGTTGCATTTCCATTTTCAGCTGATTTCAAGTACCATTCATATGATATTGTTTCATTTTTATCTGTTCCAATTCCAGTTTCATAACAAAATCCTAAATTACATTGTCCTTTAGCACATCCTCCAATAGCTGATTTCAAGTACCACTTAAATGCTTTTGCTTCATTTTTATCAATTTCTTTACCATATTGATAATAAAGCCCCAAATTATTTTGTGCCATTGCATTTCCATTTGCTGCTGATTTTAAATACAATTCAAATGCTTTTACTTCATTCTTAGCCGTTCCAATACCATTTGCATAACAGAAACCTGTATTACATTATCCTTCAGCACATCCTGCAATAGCTGATTTCGAGTACCATTCAAATGCTTTTGTTTCATTCTTATCTGTTCCTTTACCGTAATCATAACAAATTCCTAAATTATTTTGTGCATTTGCATTTCCTTTTGCTGCTGATTTGAAATACCACTCAAATGCTTTCACTTCATTTTTATCTGTTCCTTGACCATATTGATGGCAAATTCCTAAATTATTTTGTGCATGTGGATTATTTGTTATTGCAAGTTTCAATTCATCTTCAAATATTTCCTTTTCAACTTTATCATAAATTCCTAAATGCTCATTTTGTTCAGATTTTAAAAACAAGTCAAATGCTTTTTTTTTCATCTTTTTGTGTTCCTATTCCATCCAAATAACAAATTGCTAAATAAAACTGTGCATCTGGATTTCGTTTTTCAGCAGAAGTTAAGAACAATTCATAAGCTTTTATATAATTAGCTTTTACACCATGTCCATTTTGATAACAAATAGCTAAATTACATTGTGCTTCTGAATCATCGTTTTCTGCTAATTTTTGAAGTATAATTAATTTATTTCGCTTATAATTAATATCTAGAATAATATCTTTATAATAAAATAATGATAATAAATATTTCCCAATGATTATATTTTTGTTTCTTAATAGGTTAAACGAATCACTAATTTCTCCAATTAAATGCGATTTATTAGAATCTTGTTCAATTTCATTATTAATAGCCAATAAATACAATTCCATCGCCTTTTCCCTATCTTGGAGACAACCTATACCAAGTTGGTAAAAAAATCCCATTAAACTTGAAACCCAAAATTTACTTTCTTTATGATCTTGCATCTCTTCAAGAATATTGTTTGGATTCTTATCATTAATTTTAATCTCATATATTATCCAATCTCTTAAAATTTTTTCATAGTTATTAAAATCATTCATTTCAATAATTTTATCATAAAAATCTTTTAAATAAATTGTTAAAAAATTTTCATCCATGGTTATTATATCATTCATGAAAGCTTGATAATTTTTGCTAAAAATTGACGCTTTTATGCATCCCCAGCCAAAAGTGGTACAACATTATTGTGGTATCACTAATCGATTCCTTATTTTACAATTAAAGTAAAGATTTTCAAAATATAAATAATAGACAAATAAATATTAACGGAAAAAATTATAGAATGGTTAGTTTAAGATGACTTGATGTCACACTACATTTCGATGATCATTTGGAATTTTGTCTTGCGTTTTTATTTTTAAATTATTCATGATTTCTATAACTTTTAGAAATATTTGTGATAGTTTATAAAAGCTATCAGCTTTATAGTTCTGGTGAAACGTTCTACTATAACTCTATTACGCTAACCAAAATTGGAATGTTAAGAAAAAGGATTGTTAGGTAACTAGTTTGTAATTTATGTTACAGCGGCGAAACATGATTCTACACAAAATTTACGAATACTTTTATTTATTTTTTTTCACGTTAATTCTTAAATTAATAAAATGGGATAATTATAATATGTTTCATACACGCTTAATTGTAGTTAGTAGATGATGAGAACTAAATAAACTTATGGTTTAATATTTGTTTCTTTTATAGATTATTGGAAGGAGAGTTGAATCATTTAAATAAGATTAATATGATTATTTTTAATATAATAAAATCTTTAACTTTTGTATTTTAATAGGAATTTCAATATATTAATATACATATATATTTTTTATAGTTTTCCTAGATTTCCAATTTTTTACTATGTAGTATTCTTCAAATAAAAGTTAATTAATGTAATATCGTAGTTAGAACTATTCTTAAAGATGTTAATTATAAAATATGCATTTTTAAAGCTTTGAAGATAACGTAAACACTAATAATATTTAAAGATTTTTTTTTTAGAAATAAATTCATGCTATTTGCAAAATACACGTTCAATTTATACCTATGAATTGGAATTACTGTCGATCATTAATGAAATTAATCTCAATTAATCCTGCTGAACATCAGATAAAATATTGTCCAATATGTCCTTTGCTTTTTTGTTTCCATTATCTGAAGCTTTTTTATACCAATAAATTGCTTCATTAATATTTTTATCAATTCCTTTACCATATTGATAATAAATCCCCAAATTATTTTGTGCCATTGCATTTCCATTTGCTGCTGATTTTAAATACCATTCAAATGCTTTTGTTTCATCTTTTTCTGTTCCTACACCTTGGCTATAACAAAATCCCAAATTACATTGTCCATTAGCACATCCTGCTGTGGCTGATTTCAGAAATAATTCAAATGCTTTTGTTTCATTTTTATCCGTTCCTTTGCCATGCTGATAATAAAGGCCCAAATTATTCTGTGCCATTGCATTTTCATTCTCAGCCGATTTTGAATACCACTCAAATGCTTTTGCTTCATTTTTATCTGTTCCTATACCATTTTCATAACAGAAACCTATATTACATTGTCCTTCAGCACATCCTGCAATAGCTGATTTCAAATACCATTCAAATGATTTCGTTTCATTTTTATCTGCTCCTTTACCATAGTTATAACATTCTCCCAAATTATTTTGTGCCATTGCATTTCCTTTTGCCGCTGATTTGAAATACCACTCAAATGCTTTTATTTCATTTTTATCTGTTCCTTTACCGTATTGATAACAAATTCCTAAATTATTTTGTGCTACTGCATACCCATTTTTGGCTGATATCGAATACCATTTAAATGCTTTCTTTTCATTTTTATTTATTCCTATACCATTTTGATGACAGTATCCCACATAATTTTGACCTACTGAATTACCCGTAATTGCAAGTTTTAAATTTCTTTCAAATAATTTATATTCCTTTTTATCATGAATGGCTAAAGATTCGGATTTTAAAAACAAGTCAAATGCCTTATTTTCATCTTTTTTTGTTCCTAGTCCATCCAAATAACAAATTGCCAAATAAAACTGTGCATCTGGATTTCCTTTTTCAGCAGAATTTAAAAACAATTCAAAAGCTTTTTTATAATTAGCTTTTACACCATTTCCATTTTGATAACAGATAGCTAAATTACATTGCGCTTCTATATCATCATTTTCAGCTAATTTTTGAAGAGTAATTAATTTATTTTGTTTATAATTAATATCCAAAATAATATCCTTATAATAAAATAATGATAATAAATATTTCCCAATAATTATATTTTTATTTCTTAACTGACTTAACAAGTTACTAATTTCTTCAAATAAATGTAATTTATTAAAATCTTGTTCAATTTCATTATCAATGACAAATAAATACAATTCCATCGCCTTTTTCCTATCTTGAAGACAACCAATACCAAGTTGATAAAAAATTCCAATTATACTCGAAAACAAAAATTTACTTTCTTTGTGATATTGCATCTCTTCAAGAATTTTGTTTGGTTTCTTATCATTATTTTCAATCTCATATATTATCCAATCTCTTAAAATTTTTTCAAAATTATTAAAATCATTCATTTCAATAATTTTATCATAAAAATCTTTTAAAAAATTTATTAAAAAATTTTCGTCCATGAGTTATTATATTCAATTGTATATTATTATTTATAAAAGTTTTTAATGACAAAATTTGAAACGCTTTTTTATTGAAACTCCAAAGCTAAAGGTTGTACAACATTTTGTGTACCATTAAAAAAATCCTTATTAAGTAAAGATTTTTGAACGTGAGTACAAAATTTGTATAAGAAAAAGAAGTTTCCAGAAATTTAGTAAATTTTCTTAATTTTTCTTAAATATTAAATTTTTACATTAAGACCAGTAAAATAAAGAAAAAATTTTACTCAATTATTAAAATGATACTATATAAATGTTTGGTTTGAGAAATTGTTGGTGTCTCGTACATTTTGATGATCGTAAAGAATATCACAAGTTCAAAGTATTACAAAAACTTATCCATTATGTATCTTAGAACCTTTTAAATATATGCACCTTTTTGGATCATTCTTCACGAATAGCTGTTTTAGACGGTTGAAAGAATAATGTGGAATTTTTTTCTTTTTTTTCTATTGGTTGTGCCCCTTTTTACAAGATAAAAATCAGGCGAGGCGATTCTTCCGTAAAAAGGAGGGGTTGGTTATAGTTTTAACTACACAATTTATTTGTTATGTACTAGAGTTACTTATAACTGCGTTCTTCGTCATATATAAAAATAAAATAAAAAAAATAAATTATGCACTATATGAAAAGGTTTACAAGTTAAGTATGAGTTGCGAAACGTCCAGTTATAATATTATGTCATTAATCTTAATAATTGTCATAGTATGTGTCTGCCGCGGTAAGATCAATTAATCAAATATCATACTATACATAACAGTTATTATGATTATTATTATCTAATTATCTGATTTAGATTTACTTTATCTGCCGAATATAATTAATAATTTATATGTACTCCCCAATTCCCATTTTCGCATTCAACATTTAAAATATTAATTATTAAAAAGAATATTATCTATTTATTAAAAAAATATATTTGTACAGTTTAATAAATGAAAATTGAAAATTTGAAACGATAAATGATGATTGATAATGTAGAATATAAGTAAATTGCTTATTCTTAAAAAAAAAGTTAACATTTTAAGCGTTTGATATTTAAAAATTAAATAATATAAAATTTGTTAATAGTACTCTATTAATGTTTTTCCTTTGCTTTTTGTTATTTTTCTTTCCTAAATTAACTGTTAATTATATAATTGATACTGGATAAATATTTTTCATGTGTATTTTTTTTTTCTTTTTACATTTACCTTATTCTTTTAAATCTATTCTAGGTTAGTATAAAATAATTTATCAAATAAAATTTATTAAGCCAATAATTATTTTTAATTTGATTTCTATGCAGTTCTACAATGGCAAAATGCTATGCTTAGTTATGGAACAAAGGATGATAATATAACGAGAAGTATTATTCCTAATTTGATTTCTACGCAGTTCTACAATAACAGAATGCTACGCCTCAGTTGTGGAACAAAGAACAATGATAATATAACGGGAAGTAATTTGATTTCTACACAGTTCTATAATGGCAGAATGCTACGCCTCAGTTGTGGAACAAAGAACAATGATAACATAATGGGAAGTTTATACACTCCGTTAGATATCCGAACTCCGAAGCGACCACTAAAATGTCAGTATTGTTTCAATGAAAATGATGAACAACATTTTACAATATTACTCTACCCCACGAAATTCATAGAATACGTCAATACGATAGTTAAAAAATAGAATTTCCCCCAAAATTCTTTTTAATAATCATAGAAAATTTATATTAGAAGCAAATTTAACCTAATAAAAAAAAAATTTAGTACCCAAAAACTGTTAAAAATCTATATCAACTATAGAATTTTCAATTTATTATTTTGGTTCAAAAATAATAATAATACTGTAAATAATAATGATTTTTCTAATTGCCACCGGAGGGCAATAATATTAAATAGTAAATACTCAGTTTTTTATCTTAAAATATCATGCATCAACGAATGTAATGTAGTTATGATTTGTCATTTCAATTTATTATCTATTTCCATATGCATACAGTATTACTTAATGATGCATTATCAATCAAGCAGAATTGGGAGGTCCTTAGTCCTACCCTGATCTTCAGACGATAAATATAGATGCCGAAATCATTATGATTGTTTTTTTTGGTAAATTTATAATCGGATGCTGTAATATAACCCTTTTCTTAAATAATATATATTAAGTCCTGGGGAATAAATTTTCTTACGTTCATACGCAAGTTTAAATAAAATTTTCCAACGATAAATATGATTTACTGTTATAATTATTTCGAGACGAATAAGCCTTACAAATATAATGATTTCGATAAATTAAGCGACCCAGATGAAGAGTTTATAAATGAAATTAAAAAAGTGTTTGAGTCACTTTATGATATAGATAATATGAATGATGTAAAAGATATTGATTCATTGATGATTTTTATACAAAAAAATTTAATGAAAAAAAGTAAAAAAAGTGAAATAAACGAATTAAATGATGACCAACAAACCATTTATCCTGAAATTTATAATGAGTCAGACATTAAATGGAAAAATGATGAGTTAATTCGGAAGCTTATTAATTGTTGTTTGAGAAAAAATAAAGAAAGCAAGCACAAATTTATGCTTGTTATTTCTCATTTACTTCCAATTCTCGTTGAAAAATCTTATAAAAACCTGGTAGAAGAACTTGTGAAAGAGCTCACTTATGTTAAGGTTCCACAAGAATGGTTTCGAGAAAAGAATAAAAATCATGAAAATTTCCTTTCAATTCACGAAGATCTTTGGGGTTATAGATTTCCTAAACACAAAACTAAAAAGATACAATCATCCATTTTTGACAGGTTTGTTATTCTAATTTGCTTCTCTTACGCACACGTTTCATAGAATATTATGTACTAAATAAAATTATATTTACAAAAAGATTTGAAAGGGAACCTCGACATCATGTCACGTTGTGTTACGTACCATTACCTGGCCTATGTACCTTCCCTGACGATGATAATAACTTGTTTCCCGGTGGTCTAAGTCCCTTTATTAAACTTATCATGTCCAATAATGATGAAGTACTTGATGATAAACATACTTCTACCAAGATATTTGAATCTCCATTTTTTCATGCCATTATCAAGTTCAAGTGGCATCTCTTTGGACGTGCATATCACCTTTTAACGCTTTTTATGTATATCATTTTCTTCATCCTTTTTGTTTCATCAATTACTTTGGATTTTAATAAACGTACAAATATTTTTAATGCAATTAAAGATTATTCTGGTGAAATTATTATTGCAGCATCTAAAAGTTATATCGCAGCAATTACTGCAACAATTGGCGACTTTGATAATGTAACAAATTCCATAGTTAATAATTTGACGATTGCTGAAGCAGTTAAAAGTAATATTGATGTAATTACTGCAACAATTTACAATGCGGCTCTTGATGCGGAAGCTAAATTACCTGATATTGATATTGTTTCAGCAATTTATAATGCGACGATTGAAGCAATTAACAACACAAAAATTAATGATACGATAATTACTTCAGCGATTAACAATGTGACAATCGCAGTAATTAACAATAATTATAAAATGGAAATCAAGAAAGCAATCAATATGATTGAACTCACCGCAATTAATGAAGCAATTAACAGCATTGATGGTAGACAGTTAATGATTGTATGCATAATCTTAGTAGCAATAGGTATACTATTTATAATCCGATATATTATTATACTTGTAAAAAATGGTCTTGGTAAACAATGTTTGGTTTCAACCTATTTTTTAATTACATTAAAAATTTTAATCATCATTACTGGGTTAATGGAACTGAAGTTGCTGGATTATGGTCTTGAAATACTTGGAGTTTTCCAAAGTATTTCACTCTTTTTAATATGGTTTTGTCTTTTTTGGATTTTATTCTATTTCAAAAACATTGGTGTGTTTGCTATTGGTAAGTATTTTAAAAACAGTGTCTATCTATAAGTTTAACAAATCTATTAACCTCTTACCTCTTTTATAATATAGTTATCATACGTATTTGCAGAAAGACCTTGTGTCTAATTTTTCTTTTGGTTATAATCTTATTTGCTGTTGCCCATTCAACAATGGTTTATTTTTCAACTGTTCCACCTGAATTTGATGATGATAAAAATGTACCTAAAGAAAATACATTTGAAAATTATGTTAAGTCATTTGATAATGAGTGGATAGGATTCACTAGCTCTAGCTATGAATTTTTGGATTCGTGGAAAATAAATTATCTTGTAATTTTAGTCAAGATTTTATTCTCACTTTTTACATCGATTATAATAATGAACCTTTTAAGTAAGTACAGTATATGTGAATTAATATTTTTTTTTATCTTTTTATAATATTCACATTTTCTTTTCTTGACAGTTGCGGTTATAAATAACATCTATGATGACGTGTATCAACGTGCATATACTGAATGGACTGTAGTTCGCGCGCGGTTGATTGCATTCATTGAACTTGCATTCTCACTACCGAAAGATGATTTTTTCATTAACTCTATTTTTAATTTTACTCGTAAAAATAAGTAAGTCAAATTTTAATTTATCTATATTTTTATATTTTGATATTACAAAATCATATAAGAATTAATCCAAACGTCTTTTAAAACATATTATTTGCAATTTTACAGAGATTATTTTCCTCCGACAATAATTTATGAAGTTTCCGCTGAAAAGATTAAAGAATGGAACATATCAAAGACTTCAAATATTGTTTAACAGATATATTACCTCTAAAAAAATGTAGAAAATTTTATATTCATATTAACCACTTTTTTATAGATATTGTATTACTTTAAGATGTAGAAAAAAATATTAAATAAAATAAAGTATTTATTTAAAATCCTGATAATTTTTATTAATTAATTTATTTTTTTTTTATTTTTCAAAATTCAAAATAAAATGAAAATATGATTTTTTGCAAGTTTGAAATAAAGCAAATTAAAAAATGCGCAATACTGTAACGAACTTCAAAAATATTACTAAAAATATTCCTTATTAGTTATATTTTATCACGTGTTGTAGGGTCTAATTCTTAAACTACTATGAAAATAATCGTAGAGCTAGAAAATGTGTAATACGAAAGTATATATGTTTTTTTATATTCTAGTTTTTAAAATATTCAATAAATAGTAATTCTGGTTATTATTAGGATTTTAAAAATAATTATTGTACATATAAATTACTGCCAATTATTTTTTTCCATTCGATTTATGGTCAAAATAAACTCATTTGCAAAATTTTGAAGAATGATATAAAATATATAATATATTAGAAGTATATAATACTGTATATTCTTACTGATATAATCATTTGGTATTTGTATTATATTCATGTTTTAAACAATTTAAAATTGGTTTTTATTTATTATTTATTCATTTTCATTTTTAGTTAATATAATAAGTTTATTAAATAACATAAATTATAAAAAAAATAAATAAAAGAAATATTATATTTAAAGTCAAAAAAATTATATCTCCTACTAAATAATAAACTAAAAATTAATATTATAACTATTCTATATGTCTTCTAAAATAATATTTATCTATTTCTAATTGATCAATCCTAATTTTTCCCATTTCTTTGTTGTCCCTTATCCCACCCATACACCCAGTTTTTCATATAACGTTCTATTTATCTTACACTTGACTATTTGTTTATCATCAATTTACTCCTATATTTGTTTACTTTGATTTATTCTTATTTCTCCCTTCGTTCATAATTCAAATTTTTCTGGATTCACTTTAGACTTTGATATAAACTCTAAAGTTGTAAAATTTCCTGTTCTGAATCTCCTTTTATGTTTGTTTTAACAATTTATTGTATATTAGCTAGTTATTAGCTTATTCTTTTTGCTATGTCTTTCCATATAGTGATGCCCTTCCATCAATTATTTAAGTTTCAACCTTGCGACCATACTCCCTCCAGAATTCAAACACTTTGGTTATCTTCTTCTTTAATTCACATATCATTCCATTTAATTTTCTACAGTATTGGTTGTAAAAGAGCAATTGCTAATGATGAAATAAACTTCGTCCAATCCACCTTCTACAGTGAATTATTCAGTAGTTTTTCATTCACTATTATGTTATCTGTTTTTTTTATTAAAAATGTTCATCATTGGTTTATGTTCTTTTCTTCTTGGTGTTTTTTTCATTCCCCTCTCTCTCTGGTGCTCTCTTTTATTTGTGGTCTTTCTTACACACCACTACCAGTTAATTTTGTTGATTATAAAAAAAACTCCACATCATATTCATCCTATTATACTGTCTTTGCACATTCTCTTCTCCTGACTTAATTTTCTTTACAGAAATTGTAAAATATCATCTGTTTCTGCCTGAGTTATAAAGATTTGTTTATGTCCATAATATGAATCTGAATTTCTCTTTTAAAATCAATAAAATCTTCATTTTCTCCAAATCTGGATGAGTGTTTGTATTACATGAGCTCATAAATAAAGTAGTCAATAAGTACGATAAGTATATAAGGAAATGGAAAGGAATTCTAGTCTAAACCAAACCAGCCAGATCTGNCCGGTCTTTCCTTGCCTGATACGAAGAAGACCTCTATATACAGTATAAGGAAGAGAAGAGGAGGTTTAAAGGAATTTTAAAAAAAAAATACCAAACCCGCCAGATAGAAGATATTCGACTAACTGACTGGTATTACTGGTTTCCTTGTCTGATAGAGGAAGACCTCATATACAGTATAAGGAAGATAAGAGGGATAAGAGGGAATATAAGGACAAGAAATAGTTGATAAAAAAGGATAAAGAGAAAATAAATTTTGAATAATCATTAGGTAGTAATACATCTTGCTGATAAAGTATTTTTAAAATAAGGTGGATGAGCTCTAAGGATATTTTAAAAAATAATATGGAATTTTGGAGGTGTTTATATAATTAAATAAGAATATAAAAATGAGTCAAAATTATCAATAATAAAATAATAAATTACATTACGCAAAATTCCGATTATAGTTTATTAATGACTCATGACTTCTCCCTAGTATCCAAAATTTGCAACTAATTGATAAATTATGCATGATCAAAAAGGCCTAATTAGTAAGATTGATTAACCAAATATGGAATTTAATTTACCACATAATATATTAGAAACACCTGCTGTAGCCCAAACACCAAATCTGACTTGGGATATCCAAATCAATTAATTTGGGAAGGTCTTCCCGGTATTATTCCTTTTTGTTTAAATAAATAAAAATAGGGTTAGTTCCCGCGATTTATTTTCTCCATATTCCTTATTTCACATTTTATAAATTACAGGTA
The DNA here is from genome assembly GCA_003550305.1 of Glomus cerebriforme. Taxonomy (NCBI): domain Eukaryota; kingdom Fungi; phylum Glomeromycota; class Glomeromycetes; order Glomerales; family Glomeraceae; genus Glomus; species Glomus cerebriforme. The sequence goes on along the minus strand of QKYT01000150.1, from coordinate 24,895 downwards.
TGTAAGAAGACTATACGTTCGTACTAACTAATTAATTTTGGCCTGATTTAACCCCAAATTATACTATGATTAGTGTAAAAATTATTTGCGTGTTTATGATTAAACTAGATTAGGTTGATGTGCGGCGACTTTGTCAGATAATATCAGGTTGTAGGATAATATTCAATACAGTATTAATTTAAAATTTATAAAATTATTTTTGATAAAGTATTATATTCATTGATAAAATATTTTAATTGCGAATTATTCTGAAAAAAAATCATATTTTGTCTTTATTATTATATATACTGTATTGACGCTTTTTAACAATAATCATCCTTATTATTTATAGATAAACTACTGTTATTTTAATGTTATAAATACTTATAATGATTTTGTTTATGTTGTTCCAATACAAATTACTCTTATTAACCCTAAAAGACATAGCTAAATTTTTCAACTATATTTGGAAGTAATTGAAAGAAAATTTAGAGAACTATGAAAATGACGAAGTATCATTTGTATGGATTACTACGAGCAGAAATAAACCTAGTAGTATAATTGCAAAAAATTGAAGAAAATACGGAACGAAACATTGAAGTCAATCCCAAATATAACAGGATAGTGATTTTATTTCGAGATGTTAACAAAAATATTGATGATGAATTTTCTTTTTCAGATCGCGTCTTTCTGAATTAAATAGTTAGGACGCATACCATAATTAACAGTAAAATAATAAATTTATTATGTAAAATTTAAATCAAAAGCCGACTACAAACAAAAATTTTTATTAATTTTTTTTGTTGATATGAATGGAGTAAAGGGGAAGTCCTAACATATAAAATGACTAATACAGTATAAGTTTAACACATTATGTCTACTGATGTATAAAAATATTATTATTATTATTATTAATAAAGATCTCTATTGAATTAGATCTAATTTATAAGCCACTAACTATAGACTTAAAAATACAACAAATGACACAAGATGTGAACTGTGTCTCATGTGTTACTAAATTAAGTATTAATTTAATATTGATTACAAATTTCGAAATTATGATTATATAATAAGTTTATATGACATATCCTTTGTAATTTTTACAGGGTATATACAAATAAAAAAAAAATTATAAATACCACCATCTTTTTCGGGAGATTTTTTACATTATTAAAGATTTTTCCTTTTGTTTTTCCTTTAAAACTCCCCTTATCTTCCTTATACTGCATATAGAGGTCTTCCTCGTTTCAGGCAAGGAAAAACCAGTCAGGTAGTTGAGTATCTCCTAACTGGCTGGTTTGATTTAGGTTAGAATTCCCTCTTTATTTTCTTGTATTTATGTTTATGAAGCAATGTTAAAGACTAAAGAGATCAGGAAGATTTCAACAAATAGCAAGAAGATAAAATACTACTTCAAGATAAAATGATAATAACGTAACAACTTTATGGAGGATTGATAGATCAGAGATTACAGACAAGATAAGATATTCAAGATAATCAACTCACTTCAGCATATTGAATTGTGAAAAATTAAAAGCTTTATTTAATATTAAAAATAATGGAAAAAAATAGAATAAATAAATATACAAACAGATGGATAAAGAAATAATACAAGAAATATGAGATCAAGATAACAGAGAAGATGCAGCAGAAAGAAAAGTAAAAATGGTAAATTAACAAGTTAAAAGAAAGGTTAAGCAAAAGAGAATATTGTCTAAAAGAGTCCTCTGGTGAATGGTTAAAAGGATGAGAAGAAATTGACAAATGATTGGACTTCAAAGAATAATAAAGAAACAGATGGTCAATAATAACGGATGAAAAAGAAATCTAAAAGAGCATTTTCAAGAATGTATAAGACAAAATTAAAGAAGGGTCAAATTGAAAGGAATAAATTGAAGAAAACATGTATAATTGTATATGTACAGTATATAAAACAAGGAAACTTAGAAAAAGATGCTAGTAATCTCTTAATTATGGAAACGTTTGTAATAAAGATGTGGTAAGGAGGTGGAAATAGGAAGAAATAATGATATAAAAAAACAAAATATATGAATAAAAACAAAAAAAAATAAGACATTTCAAGAATATTAAAGATAAATAGAAAATAATAATGAAGGAATATCCTAAGAAAAAGTATAACAAATGGAATAGTAATATAGATTTTCTTTCTTATTTTTTAATCTAAATTTAAATGTATTTTTTTTATTATTTACAATTAAATTAAAAATTATTCAAATATGTTTATTATTAAAAAAAATCTTCTTTATAATATTTATTTATAAAATAAATTTTAAAAACTACTGTTTGATTAATTCGCTATAAGAGTCAAGCTTTTAGTAATGCATTGCCAAATTCTCATATAAAAGTAAAATAAAATAATAAAAATAATAATAAAAAAAAATCTACATTTTTTATTTTAAAAGAATTGTTTAATGTAGGAATTATTTCTCATGAAAAATTATGTTTATTTAAATGAAGTGAAGGAAACAATATTTCGTCTATTTGATATGACTATTGGTAGGACAACTTCAAAGTGAATGGCAGTATATTGTAGTAATATTCAAAATTCTATAAAAATGTAAAAATTAATGTAATATCGTCAGCAATATAATTAACAAATATCTTCTGCTCACTACTGTATATGAATGCTGACCAAATACATCATTTTATTATTTGAAGCAATATCCGTATACGAAAATTTAATTATTGTCTGATCACATTTTTGTAACCTTCAGAAATATTTAAGTTATGATCAGCATTATGAATACGGCATGTCGGCGCCAGAGCTATTTCCCAATTCAGGTAGTATATAAATTAACCTCAGCCAATTAAGATTTATTCAACCTTTATTCTTTTTTTTTTAAAAAAAAAAGTTGAATTCGTTTATAATGGATGATAAATTTCTACCAAATTTATCTCAAAATTTACTTGAAATTTTAGATGATGATGAATATTATGATATTACTATTGAAGTTGGTAATGACCCTTACGCAAAAATATTTCGTGCTCATATGGTCATCTTAAATTATCGTTCTCCTTATTTGCGAAACCTTTTTTCAACCAATAAAAAGAAGATTGATGGAAGTTTAGTACATATCAAATTACCGAATATTTTACCTGAAATTTTTCAAATAATTTTAAGGTAAGAAAATATTTAAACGAGTTATTATTTTTATATAAATATATTTATTTTTTACGAATATTACAAAAAAATTCTTTTAGGTATATTTACGGAGGAAGACTTTCTTTTGGAGGTTATGATGACGTTATCAAAACCTTGGTTGCAGCCAGTGAGCTTAATCTTCAAGAACTAGTTAGTCATATACAATCTTCTATGATTAGAAACCATACAACTTGGTTAGAACAAAATTTTAATCTGATATATCAAACAAGTTCTGAAAATGATTCTTTCTCTGAACTTCAAAAATTTTGTACTGAGTTAATTTCTAAGAAACCCGATATGATATTCAAGTCAATTGATTTTTCTTCAATTCCAGAAAAAATTTTGGTCGCGCTTATACAAAATGATAATCTTCAAATGGATGAAGCTCAAGTTTGGCAACATGTGCTTAAATGGGGACTTAATCAAAATCCAGAACTTCCCTCTGATCCTGCAAACTTTACGAAAGATGATTTTAGTTTATTAAAGAATACCTTACAACAATGTATTCCTCTTATTAAGTTGGATAATTTGTCTTCTAAAGAATTTTTAGATAATGTTTTTCCTTATAGAGAAATTTTATCCGAGGAATTATTTTTAAGTTTATTGAAACTTTTTTTAGATCACGATTATAAACCAACTGGACAATCAGAACCCGAGGAGGTTAAAGAGATTAAGCCAGAAGCTCAGTTATTTGAAAAGGTTAATGCTACCAAGCCGACAAATTTTACAAATTATGCAAATGCTGAAAATTCTGCAAATTCTGCAAGAAATATATCAAGAATTATTACATTAGAACATGCTAAAATAATCGCAAAATGGATTGATAGAAATGATACTAATGTTTCATATGAATTCAAATTAATTTTTCGTGGATCTCGTGATGGGTTTAGACGTGATAAGTTCCATAATATCTGTGATAATCGACCTCGTACTTTAACAATTATTAAAGTTAAGGATAGTAGTGAAATTCTTGGAGGATATAATCCACTTGAATGGAAATCTGATGGTAAATATGGCAATACCAATGATAGTTTTATATTTTCTTTTAATAATAATCATAGTGTCGAAAATCATATTTTAAGTCGTGTGACGAATAGAAAATTTGCCATCTCTAATGATGCTAATCGTGGTCCATCGTTTGGTAGAAGTGATATTGTTTTACGTGGAGGAAATGGTTTTAATAATTGTATTTGCGAAATAAATTCTTATGAAAAACGGATCAGAGAAACTAATGATAAATTTTCTGTAGAAGAATATGAAGTATTTCAAATTACAAGAAAAATTGTATAATTTTTTTTATTCATCATTAATAAAGTGATAGTAAAATGGCAATTTGATTTTTTAATTTGAAAATCAAATTTTTAAAATTTAAACATTCAAAGATAATTTAAATCGTTTATTAGTAAATACTAAACTTTTATAAAAAAAAAAAATTACGCAAATCAAATAAAATTATAATCACAAATTATATAATGGCTGATAATAAATTTATCCTTATTTGCAAAGAATAATGATTTTATTTCGAGTAAAATAATTTAGTAATACAATTTACAAAAATAATGACGATGACATATAACCTTTTTTACTAATTCAAATAAATATTGGGTTTCAAAAAATTTTAAATCTCTTTAATCAAAAATTTATACCACCAAAATATTTTAACAACATCGATAAAAAAAATTTGATAATTATCATTTTACAACACAAGAAAATCGCTATCAGTTTCTTTGATTAATTTTTCATAAGAATGTTTAATACAATAACCCTTACAACCAATACTATAAGAGATCACTACCAAATTATGCAACACGACTAAGCCTACTATATATAGCAGTAAATTTTTTACCTTTTGCACGGCTTAAAATATAATCTTCAATTTTATTATTATTAAAAGAGAATATAAAACTATTCATAGTAGTTCCAAGACTAAAGTCAGATTTCCATTTAATTGGATTATGTCCTCCTAGAACTTCGTTGCTGTCTTTCACTTTAATAATTGTAATGGTGGCTCGATTATCGCATATTTCATGAAATTTACTAGGTGTAAACCCATCCCGAGATCCACGAAGGAGTAATTTTAAATTCATATGAAGTTAGCTTGTTTGTAGTATTTAATCTATCTATCCATTTTGAGATTAATTCAGCATGTTGAATGCAATAATTTTTGAATCAATACATTTTGAACTGGTTTCTCTAGTTGTACGAGATTTTGATTTATCTACTTTGGACATTAAATCAGTGCAATACTTTTGTAATTCCAAGAAAGAATCATCTTTAAAGCTCATTTGATATATCAGATCAAAATTCTGTTCTAACCAGACTACATTATCCTTAATTAAAAAAGATTGTACATAACTAACTAATTCTTTAAGATTAAGTCATCCAAGATTTTAATAATATCTAAAGTATCATACTCTTCCAAAGAAAGTCTTCCTCCATAAATATACTAAAATAAAAAATTTGTAAAATTTATACCAATAAATTTACAAGATAGTAATATAATTTAATTCTTTATTACCTTAAAACTATTTGAAAAATTTCTGATAAAATATTTGGTAATTTAATGGTCATTTTCTCTTTTATTAGTTGATAAAATTTTTCACAAATAAGTGGAACGATAATTTAAAATAACCATATGAGCTCGGAATATTTTTAATTAAGGGTCACTACCAATTTATATTCATGATCGTCCAAAAATTTCAAGTAAATGTTGAAATTTATTATTTACTGTATATACGTTACATTTGTTGCCTGAATCGGATTATAAATCGTTGTATCATGAAAAAAATAAATATTTTTTTTTCGAACATGTAATCAAAGCAAGTACGCAACCTTTAAGAAAGAAACAAGTTTTATTATTTATTAAGAAACCTTTATTCTTTAAATGTGTTCTTGGATTTTGCTTTCCTTTTAAATTTTCTTTTACTGTAATGTATGCTCGGAAGGAAAATTGTTAGAAAAGAATTGCCTATAGTTAATTGTAACAATTATAGTATTATTAATATCTAGAAATTCTTAATTATGGAAATTTTATGATATTTGAAACATTATTCTTTTTCAATTCCTAAGTAACTATATCATGAATCTTATGACTCATATTTACTATCATGCAATATGTAAAATTATGACTATGTCACATGTTTAATTTATTAATAACATGCATAATCATTGTAATTTTGACTCATTTTTTATAATTCTCAGAGCTTTAAAAAAAATATTTACACTTCAGTAATGCATGTAATAAATCATTGATTTTTAATATAATTATTAATTTTGACTCATTTACATTCTTATTGTTTTTATATTCTTAAATATATAAATACTAGCCTTTTTTCTTTACAATGGCAAGGTGTCAGTAACATAACAATAAAAAAAAGAATAGACCTGTTTCCACCTTTTTACCATAAACCCACTGGTTTTAACAAAGGGTTCACTATGCAAGAATGATTTTGTTAAAAATATCTTTCTTGATATCCAAGTTTATGTTAGATAGGATCTTTCTATTTTTTTTTATTTTACTCTCAACCATGATTAAACCCAGAATCTATTTTAATCTGAAAAGAAATCCTTTGACAGCTTGAATGATGGATATTATTATAAGGTAATTAATTTATTAATTACGGGTATAATACCAGTCCATGTCAGCATATCGATATAGTTAGTAAAGCTATTATGAGCTTTCCGTGAGTTAAAGTGACGAGTGCGGGACTGCTTCTAACTCAATGTGGCAACGCTTTCAATAGTTTTTACTGATTATTGGTTGTCCATTAAATCGTGAAATGGATCGGGTTTGTACCTAATGAATTTGATCCATTGATGATCCCGGTTATTTCAGTTAACATGATTTTCTGAAAATTTTCTGAAAAAGCGGTGGATAATATGTTATTGGTGGTACCAGAGAAGCGTGGACTGGTATCAATGCTTTATATTCTTTCGGAATATACTGATCGGTTTCTAGCAAACCTGTTGGGGAAGTGACTATTTATAGTTGCCTTTTATACTCATGTGATTGTTTATTCTTTTAATTTAGATATCTACGGTGCAGTAATTGGACTGTAAATTATTTATTTCTGATTTAACAATCGAAAATTTATCCATAAAGAAATTAGGAGTGATTAATATAACATAAAGAGTCCCTACCTATAGTTTAATAATCCATTTGGTCGTTTATTCCGAAAATAAGGGCCGAAGATCGAACCTTAAAAAAAAATTTTTTTTTGTTAAATAAAATAAATTCAATAAAAAAATCAACTATTGTATTAAAGAATGCCCACTTAATATAATCAACGATCCACTGGTCAATCCCGAAGTGAGGGACCGAACCTGTAAATAAAAAAGAAGTAAAAAAAAAATTAATAATTCATTTATTAAAAATAATATGCTATTACTTGATAAATTTGCTCACCTATTATAATTAACGAGTGAGGGACCGAACCTGTAAATAAAAAAGATGATACAACGATTTATAAACCGATTCAGGCAACAAATGTAACGTATATAAGGTTTGATCGTTATAATGAATGATAATAAATTTTAACGTTTACTTGAAATTTTTGGACGATCATGAATGGTAGTGACCCTTATGTAAAAATATTCCGAGCTCATATGGTTATTTTAAATTATCGTTCCATTTGTTTGTGAAAATTTTTATTAACTAATAAAAGAGAAAATGACCATTAAATTACCAAATATTTTACCAGAAATTTTTAAATAGTTTTAAGGTAATAAAGAATTAAATTATATTACTATCTTGTAAATTTATTAAATTTATTGGTATAAATTTTTACAAATCTTTTATTTTAGGTATATTTATGGAGGAAGACCTTCTTTGGAAGAGTATGATACTTTAGATATTATTAAAATCTTGGATGACTTAATTTTAAAGAATTAGTTTGTTATGTACAATCTTTTTTAAATTATGCTATTTTCCAAGAAACGAATACTGTTGAGAAATGCTACAGTGGCCCAATTTAAATAAAAACACTTCGTCTATATAGTGCTAGCATGAGCAAGCTTAACTTTTTTAGATCGGCCACTTTTCCGTGTATGTGCGTCGAAAAAATTAAAAAAAAGTAAACTTTTTGCGCAATTTTAATGGATTTTTTGAGGCGACAGTCTGGTGATTATTGATCAGCCTGTGTAACATTGAGTCAATGTTGGACCCCCGTATATTCGTATTGTCACATTACGTCACAAGCCACCAAAAGTTTATGTGAGTCTATATATATCCCCTCAAACTACGCCTTCTTGATAAACAACACTTTACGCTAAAAGAAAAAGTATACTTGCAAATCATGAACGACATTACCATTTAATAATCACTTCGAAAAATTCAAAGATTTGAAGCACAATAATTTATCCCTTGGGAATAGTTTAAAATTGAAGTGTCAAGAACAAGAACAGATTTTTAAAGACATGAATGAGAACATAGAGAACACAAATCTTGACGTTGATCAACTTATTTCGAACTTTGGAAAATTAGATGACAATTCAAAACACGTGCGTAGTATGTTGGTAACCCAGAATAATATTGTCCAGAATACTTTTATTCTGACGGGAGAGATATTAAATTCATTAAAAACCTCTTCGGAAGATATGAAAATTTTGCGTTACCGTGACTGGATCAAAAAACTCATCAATGAAATAGCAATAAGGTTAGATAACCTGGAAGGTATAAGTGGCTCGGATGTCTGGAGGAGAATAAGTCGTGCTTTCGATGCAAAAATAGATAATAACAGAGTAGATTTTCGAGAAAGTGACATGCAATACATTCAACGGTTAGAAGAAATTATAAATGAATTTGACATAACGATTGAAGAATTTGAATGTTTGATGAGACTGAGAAATAAGAGTAATCACCAATTCCACAAGGGGTCGCAAACCAGGGAGGAGGCAAATAATCAGCTTGAGTCGTTTCCTGAAGATATAGATGTAAAAGACCCATTAAAGAAAGTCCTTAAGGCTTTAGAAATTTGGACTAGTTAAATTGTGATGTTGCTAGCTTTGGTTTTTCTTACTACAGTTGATGAATTCCGCAAATTCATATTATAGTATAAAAATTTGACAGCATATTGGCATAATTTATAAAGAATACAGACTCAAAGGTAGTCACTGATTTATTTCTTGAAGAATTTATTAATTAGCTACTTAATTTTAATTTGTAATAAATTTTATCTGTAATCTTGAATGGTTTATAAATTTTGAAACATATTTCTACTATTTTTTTTTCGTTCATAACAAATTTTTAATCGCATTGTTCGTACTGCGCATTTATCATACTTCTTATTCATCCACAATCCACTTACTACTGCATCTACAATATCAACTTTCTAGATAATTTAACGAGCAGGAGAAAAAATATTAAGGATATCTCACAGGATAAGAAGGAAAAAACTAAGAAAATTTGTAATAAAATTTGTTATCAGATATTGAATGCTTCATTGTATAAATAATTTAGCTGTTAACTAGAGCATACCACCATACCCATCACGTTGGGACCAGTATTGTCACATATAAATTAATAAAAGAGATTATACATTTACGAATAAAATTTTATTAATTAAAAAAACAATTGGTTATAATTTTCGATTTAGTAATTAATTGTCAGTAACTAGATATCGTTATTTTCAATTTCATTTTTATTATTTATTTATCATGACAACCCTAATATTTAATTGATTTTAAAAGTAAAATGGGATTAGTATCTGATATTTTCCTGTCCAAAGAAAGTACTTTTAAAATTTAAAAATAATTGGGTATTCATTTTTGTGTTAAAAATTGGTTAGCACATATAAAGTCTGACATTCAACTACGATAATTAAGAAAGGAAATTGATGTTTACGTGCACTTATGTTAATATATTATAATAAAATAAAAATTAACAAAGAAAAATAATTTTTGCTATAAAGAATAAAGAATAAATAAATCAATTTAATTTTGTAATAAAATTATTGAAATTTTAATGTTATAAAATTCATATTAATGTGCTTTAAGTTTTAAACCATATATTGTACAGTAAAGCTATGTCATTATCTGTAAAAACAAAAGGAAATATCATAAAATTTAAAAGCAACTAAAAGCAACTAAAGCTTGGTGGGACACAATAAATATTCATACAAATTCACACTTTTAAATACTTTATGTTTTAATTGTACAAAGATAATCGACCCAACTCAACATGCATGATATCTGAATTTAACCACATCTAGTAAATATAATATTGTTTACAAACTTTTATATTGGTAAAATTTGTTTATTCATATGAATTACATAATTTTTATCGCAGAAATTCATTTGTATATGACAATTTACACCATCGATCAATAATGAACGGGTAAAATCTTCAAATTTATGTTACGCCTTTTATTTTTATTTTTAAATTTTAAGAAATGCTTATCTGTAGATTTTAAAAAAATTATCATATATTTTCTTTATCAGCAATAACTGAAATCAAAGAATAGCAAAAGAAAAAATTAAAAAACCAAAATTCCAATCTATTTTTTGTTCTTTTTTTTCAAAAGCTTTATATAAAGGAATATTTCATTATACAACAATAATAGTACTTGAATAAATTTTAGTATCAATAATAATTAAAAAAAATGTTCATTATCTCTATAATAATCAATCCTGTATACATGATAAAAGATCATGCAACAAACCCTTTGCTAAATTGCTTCCATTATCTGAAGCTTTTTTATACCAATAAATTGCTTTATTAATATTTTTATCAATTCCTTTACCATATTGATAATAAATTCCCAAATTATTTTGTGCCATTGCATTTCCATTTTCAGCAGATTTTAAGAACCATTCAAATGCTTTTATTTCATCTTTAACTGTTCCAATTCCAATTCCATAACAAAATCCCAAACTATATTGTCCTTTAGCACATCCTCCAATAGCTGATTTTAAAAAACATTTAAATGCTTTCACTTCATTTTTCTCTGTTCCTTTACCATATTGATAACAAGCTCCTAAACTATTTTGTGCCATTGCATTTCCATTTTCAGCTGATTTTAAATACCATTCAAATGCTTTCACTACATTTTTATTTGTTCCAATACCATTTGCATAACAAAATCCTAAATTATATTGTCCATTAGAAACTCCTGCAACAGCTGATTTCAAAAAACATTCAAATGCATTTATATCATTTTTATCTGTTCCTCTACCATATTGATAACAAAGTCCTAAATTATCTTGTGCCATTGGATTTCCATTTTCAGTTGATTTTAAATACCATTCAAATGCTTTCACTACATTTTTATCTGTTCCTATACCGTTTTCATAACAAATTCCTAAATTATTTTGTGCTACTGCAAACCCATTATCAGCTGATTTCGAATACCATTTAAATGCTTTCTTTTCATTTTTATTTATTCCTATACCATTTTGATAACAGTATCCTATATAATTTTGTGCTCTTAAATTATTTGTAATTGCAAGTTTTAATTCCTCCTTGAATTGTTCATTATCAATGACTAGAGAATCAGATTTTAAAAACCAGTCAAATGCTTTTTTTTCATCTTTTTCTGTTCCTAATCCATCCATATAACAAGTTGCTAAATAAAATTGTGCTTCTGAATTTTCTTTTTCAGCAGAGCTTAAAAACAATTCAAAAGCTTTTTTATAATTGGTTTTTACACCATTCCCATTTTGATAACAAATAGCTAAATTACATTGCGCTTCTGAATCATTATTTTCAGCTAATTTAGTTAATTTTTGAAGAGTAATTAGCTTATTTTGCTTATAATTAATATCCAAAATAATATCTTTATAATAAAATAATGATAATAAATATTTCCCAATAATCAGGTTTTGATTTCTTAATGAGTTAAATTCTTCAATTAAATGAAATTCTTTATTCAAGTTATCTTTTTCAATTTCATTATCAAAAGACAACCAATATAATTTCATTGCCTTCACTTTATCTAGAACACAACAAATTCCAAATTGATAAAAAAATCCAATTATACTTGAAAACCAAAATTTACTTTTTTTGTGATATTGCATCTCTTCAAGAATTTCTTTTGAATTCTTTTCATTACTTTCAATCTCATAAATTATCCATTCAATTAAAATGTTTTCAAAATTATTAAAATCATTAATTCCAATAATTTTATCATAAAAATTATTTAAAAAATTTATTAAAAATTTTTCGTTCATAGTCATTATAGTTTGATGACATTGTAAAAATTTTCGCTTTTTACCAGCCAAATGTGGTACGACACTGGTACGACATTTTGTGCATCATGACGCAATTATCGCATCACGTCTGTACATCACATTAACCTTTTGTCAACGAAAATTGAGAGACCAATAAATCAATAAATAATAAAGTAATAACGGAAAAGCTTTTATGAATGTTTTGCTTTAAGAGATGATTTTACAATTGGATACAAGATACCCAAATATGTACAGTAACTGGTAAAGGTGGGTAGAGTTTCGGGCAGAATTAAAAATGGAATGAAACTTTGCCCAAAATTCCACTCTAATACTGGCGCGATGATAATCCAAGTATCAGTAAAAATATTTCATATCGTAAAATATATTGTTATTAAAGAATTTTTATTTCACATAAAAAACAATCAATTTATTGCTTACTTTAAAGTAATATTTGGTTTATTAAACATGATCATATCATAGTGAGCGATTTTAAAGTATGGAGAACAAACATGTAAAATAGTCAAATGTGAATGAAATTCTTTTTTTATTTTCATTTTCTAACTTGAATAACAATGTTGAAATCATTTGCATCATTCAATAATAAAAAAAAAATATTTCTTTTTTTTGAGAGACCGAAATGGAAATTTGAAATTAAAACTTTAGGTTGACATTATCTATCGACATCCGACTTTTTTGCATTTACATGGAATATAAATATGCTGAATTGATCCCAAAATTGATTAAACTGCATATGATATCTCATTTAGCACAATTTTATCACATTTATAAAACTATAAACAAACGAACTATGACTCATTGATATAAATCATAATGTACTATATATTGACGAGTTATGTAAAATTTAATAAATACATAAATACTCCTTTATTTTCCTTTAGACAAAGTTTTTTTTTTGGTTTTTAGCAGGATTTGAAGGAAGAATTTTTTTTGAATGCGATTTTTATAGGAAATTATTTGTCAAATTTGCAATGAAGCATGAGCCTCTCAAAGAATATGGAATTATTCAGGTACAGTATCTTAGATAGTAAGTACGTTTACTTTTGTCGTTTTTGCTTTATTTTTGGGTATGTTTGCAGAGCAGCATGATGCTATGCGTGGATGGGGGCATAGCGTGCTTACCTTATGCCGTTTGTAAGCCCGTGGGTACCAGACAGCTTCCCCTTACCTCGCCTTATGGCTTCTTTACAAGCTGCAGTCGCTGGTTGGTTGTGGTACGACATGGTATTATGTGAAGGGAGGAGCATAATGCACTTCTAGTAAGTCCATCATTGGTAGGGCCGTAGCAAACTCTGAAAAATCATTTTTTTTTTTTTCAGAAATTCATAAAAAATTAAAAATTAATATATTTTCTCAAGCTTATGAAATTACTTGTCTGGTTCGTCTAAGTCTGGTATCTATTAGGGAGGTTAATGTGCAATAACTTCATTATCATTGCATTAAAATTTACAAATAATGAAAATTAATTTTACTGGATAAAGTTTTTTAAACCAAGCTTGATGTTTTTTTTTCGTGTTAAAAAAAGATTGCTTGGCATTGTTAAGTCACATATCTCTAATTTCTCTTCTAGTAAATTTATTCCTTGTGGAGAATTAAATAAAAATTGCCTTTTTATAATTTATTTCTTAAAATCGGTATTCTGCTTTTATGAATTGAGCGATGAAAGCTGTAATCATTAAAATGTAACAAATTAAACATTTGTATAGAAAGTAATTTATAGCTTTAAATAATCTATTTTATTTCCGTTAAAATTTTGATCTATCTCACCTTAAAAATGAAAAAATGAAAGGACGATTATTAAAATCATGATGAGAATTTTTGTCAAATAATTTTTAATCATGTGAATGAATATAAAGAAGTTTTGAGTAACTTCGGCATATAAATTATTATATTGACAGCATAATAAATTAGAAGGGAAATTTTAATGCCTCAAATGATTTAAAGGCACAATGTACAGATGTTATTTAACACTTCATTACTTAAAATATCACCAAAATCAATAAAATAAACTAAAAAGCTATATTGCCAATTTACGAAATTTTATTAATTTTATTTTTGATAATTTAAAAGAAAAAATGTTAATCATCTCTGACAATTAATTCTAAATACTAGATGAAATTCTGTCTAACTTATACTTTGCTGCTTTGATTCCACTATCTGAAGCTTTATTATACCAATAAATTGCTTTATTAATATTTTTATCAATTCCTTTACCATAATAATAACAATCTCCCACATAATCTTGTGCTATTGTCTTTCCACCCTCGGCCGATTTCAAGTACCATTCGAATGATTTTGTTTCATTCTTAACTGTTCCGATTCCATTTCCATAACAAAATCCCAAATTACATTGTCCATTAACACATCCAGCTGTAGCTGATTTCAAAAATAATTCAAATGCTTTTGTTTCATCTTTATACGTTCCTTTGCCATATTGACAATAAATTCCCAAATTATTCTGTGCTATCGCATTTCCTTTTGCTGCTGATTCGAAATACCAGTTAAATGCTTTTATTTCATCTTTAGATGTTCCTACACCGTTATCATAGCAAAAACCTATATTACATTGTCCATTAGAATCTCCTGCAATAGCAGATTTCATGTACCATTCAAATGCTTTTGACTCATTTTTATCCGTTCCTTTACCATATTGATAGCAATCACCCAAATTATTTTGTGCCATTGCATTTCCTTTTTCTGCTGATTTAAAATACCACTCAAATGCTTTTGTTTCATCTTTAAGTGTTCCTATACCTTTTTCATAACAGAAACCTACATTACATTGTCCATGAGAAACTCCCGCGATAGCCAATTTCATGTAACATTCGAATGCTTTTGTTTCGTTTTTATCTGTTCCTATACCATCTTTATAACAAACTCCTAAATTATTTTGTGCCATTGCATTTCCATTTTCAGCTGATTTTAAATACCATTTAAATGCTTTCTTTTCATTTTTATTTATTCCTATACCATTTTGATAACAATATCCCACATAAACTTGCGCTTTTAAATTATTTGTAATTGCAAGTTTTAATTCTTCTTTAAATGATATATGTTTATTTATATTTTGAATGATTAGAGAATCAGATTTTAAAAACCAGTCAAATGCTTTTTTTTCATCTTTTTCTGTTCCTATTCCATCCATATAACAAGTTGCTAAATAAAATTGTGCATTTGGATTTCCTTTTTCGGCAGAGCTTAAAAACGATTCAAAAATTTTTCTATAATTAGCTTTTGCACCAATAATTAAATTACATTGTGATTCTAAATCATCATTTTCAGTTAACCTTTGAAGAGTAATCAATTTATTTTGTTTATAATTAATATCTAAAATGATGTCACTATAATAAAATAATGATAATAAATATTTCCCTATAATTATATTTTTATTTCTTAATGAGTCAAATGAATCATTAATTTCTTCAATTAAATGTGGTTTATTAAAATCTTTATTCGAATCTTGCTCATTATAAATGGCCAAGAAATAAAATTCCATCGCCTTTTTATTATCTTGAAGACAGCCAATTCCAAATTGATAAAAAAATCCAATTAAACTTGAAAACCAACATTTACTTTCTTTATGATATTGCATTTCTTCAAGTATTTTGTTTGGATTCCTACCATTATTTTCATCAATTTCAATTATCCAATCGCTTAAATTTTTTTCAAAATTATTAAAATCATTCGTTTCAATAATTTTATTATAAAATTTTTTTAAAAAATTTATTAAAAAACTTTCATTCATAATTATCGTATTATTCATTTAATCCATGAACTTTGTAAAATTTGATGCTTTATTAAATTCTACAAAAGTAGTGTAACATTTTGTGGTAATGACTAGATTCCTTATTTTACAATTTAAGTAAAGATTATCGAACATGAAACGTTCGACGGAATTTTATTTAATGTTTACATTATGGAGATCTTTTTTATTAGAATTTTTTGAAGTGTCTTCTAATTAAGCAAGATCATCAAATTGTATACGGAAACATTTTCTTTGCGCCTAACCAAAATAATAAATTGATTTGCATAACTAATAATGCTAAAATTCTAAGATTGTTATCTGTTATGTTAATATTTGTCTTTATATATTAATCGCAAAATTTTTTTTAAAAAACAAGGCAACTCACATCGTGACTTTCTCTTGGGAGGCGCCATACATGAATTTTTTTATCACTCTGGAACAAGGTGAATCTGGACTCATCGCTCCATACTACCTTTTTCCAATCATTTAATGTCCAAAACTGTCTTTCCCGAGCCCAATTTAGACGAATTTTTCGATTATTTTCGCTGATATGAGGTTTTCTGAGGGCTGTACGACTATGATATCCCATTTCGTATAATGTACGTCTTATAGTACTTTTGCTTATTTCGTTTCCAGTGGACTCAATGAATTCCTCTTGTATTTTTTCAGCTGCTTCACGACGGTTTTTACTAACAATTGCTTTTAGATGACGTTTATCACACTCAGTTAACTTTTTTGGACGCCCACTCCGAGGAGCAACATTAAAATGACCTGTTTCATGATATTTAGTTATAATATTATGGATGGTGGTCTTTCCATAACCCGTTTCCTTTTTTATACTTCGTTCTGAATGTCCGGCTTCGTGAAAACCAATAATTCTACCACGCTCAAAGGTTGACAATTCTTTTTGTTTAACCATTTTAAATAGACGAGAAAAGGTCAAATGGAGAAAAAAAATTATGCACAATGACTAATATTTATTTGTTTATTGTGATACAAAATTCCTATTTTAGGTTACACAAAATTCGTTGTTTATGGATTGTTTATGTCGATCATCAGGGTGGTCCTAAACTTTTGAGTAGGTAGTGTATGGTTGTAATTCTTAAACTAAATCCTGACCCCTTTTTAGTCACTTTATAAAAAATCTTATTTAGAAGATTAAGATTGTTCTTAATCGCAAACTGACATATTTCTTTTCAATATATAGTTAAAATAAGTATTTTACACAAATAATATTTGTATTATATTAATGATTTAATATTGGTTTTTATTATTTTGTTTACTTGTTCCATTAAATTTACAATAAGTTTGATTAAAATTACATAAATTATAAAAAAAAATAAAATAATTGTAAAAATTGTGTGAAATTATTTATATCTTCTACTAAATAATAAATTAAAAATTAATATTATATGTTTTCCAAAATAATAGCTATTTGTTTCAGAATGTTCCTCCATACACCCAGCAACAGTCTTTTTTATAATGTTTTATTTGTCTTGTATGTTTTTGACTATTTATTTATCTGTTAATTTACACATTCCAATCCTTATATATTTGTTTGATTTGATTTATTATTATTTCTCTTTTTGTTTATAATTCAAATCTTTTCTAGATTCACTTTAGGCTTTGATATATACTCTCAAAATTGTAAATTCCCTTTTCTAGATTTCCTTTTAGTTTGTTTCAACCATGAAAGCAATATGGTTTATTGTATGTTGGCTTATTTGTGTTTTTGTTATATCTATTTGTCCAATTATTTTTATATTCTTCTTTCAATCCACATAGCATTCCATTTAATCTTCTATAATATTGGTTGGTAAAGAAGTAGTTGTCAATGGTAAAGAAATAATTGGAAAACTTTTCTAGGTCCTTTCTACAGTGAATTTTTCAATCAATTTGTTATTGTTACTCACTATTTTTTTTTTTGTTCTGTTGGCGAAATAGTCCATCATTGGCTTTATTATCTTTTCTGGTATTTTCTTGGTGACTTTTCATCATCTGTTATTGACTGGAGTAACCTTTGCTTATGTCCACTCATGAAAAAAAAATCTAAATTTTCTTTGAATCTTCACTTTTTCCAAATCAGTGTGGGTGTTGATACTATATGAGCTCATAAATAAAGTAGTCAATAACGGAAATAATAAGAAAATAAAGATGGAATCTAGTCTAAACCAAACCAGCCAGATCTGACCGGTCTTTCCTTGCCTGATACGAAGAAGACCTCTATATACAGTATAAGGAAGAGAAGAGGAAGTTTAAAGGAATTTAAAAAAAAATTACCA
>QKYT01000015.1:421912-445588 GCA_003550305.1 Glomus cerebriforme | reverse complement strand
TTAAAAAAAAATGTTTATATAGGTTATATTTATCTTAATTTATAGGTGACCAGTAACTTATTAACGGGCACTTGTATATTACTATAAAGGTTGTATACATTATATCATGAAATACTATAAAAAAATTGGTATATTGAGGTTTTTTTTTTATTAATTATGAATTAAAAGCAAATATTGCTATATATAATGTATTGGTATATAAAGTTAAATTTGGATGTTTTTATGGATTAAATCCATTTAATGCCACCTTTACATAATAAGATATATTGTTACAAAAAAGTTGTGAAAACCGTTGTCATGGTGGCTATCATTGTCAAAACAAATGTGCTTTTTCTTTAATATTGTTATAATTTAATAATATTTTTTTTTTCAAATAGAATAAAAAAGGAACCAGTTTAATTTCATGTCTCTTTTTATCTCTGTATGTCTGTAAAGTTAAATTAATAATAATAAAGTATACATTTAAAGTATTTAAAGTTAAAGCTATCAAAATGATAGTAGTTATATTTTATAAAATGATGTTATAATGAGAGATTGATGATAACGATTCATGTTAGGTGTGTCAGTTGTCATTTGACACAAATGCTTCATAATACACAAATAGCGCATTATCTAATCATGTCAAAATATAATAATATCTTAATTGTCTAGAGCAAGACGAAGGACACACCACGCATTATGAAAAAATTGTCACATGGGTGCCATAGGAGTGAGTTTCTTATTTTTAAAAGTTTGACCAAAGTACTGTACTAAATTAAGCATATATAAATATATGAATAATTTCATAAATAAATTCTATACCAAATAATTGTTCAAATATATTTAACATTTATTTAAGAATTTTTTTTTAACATTTAATTGCGTCTTTCATGAATTTAACGCTGATAGTTCGATTAATATACTAAAAATTCCTACAGCAGGAACTTATAAATGAATCATCATACAAATACTTCCTAAAATACCTTGGTTTATATCAATTTACCAGTTTAAAAAAATACCCTTAAAATGGGGTAAAGCGAAAGAGGGGATCTTTCCGGCAAGTCCGCGAAATGATATTGATTTGATAAACAAAAAATTGATTACAAATATTAATTTCAAGTTAACAGTTAAAACAGATCTAAAAGACTAATAAAAACTGTTCAATACTATATACATTATTACATGTTATTTTAATTGTTAAGATATAATATTTCACAGAAACTTTTCAAACTTTTTTTTTTATTGAAAGATAAAAATTTAACTCATATAAATTAATATTCTTTATATTGAAGTATGAAAAATCAATATCTTTAAAAGTGCGTAAAAAAAAAATGCTAAAATAGATAATGATTGATTTCAAACCAATCATATTGAAAGAAAGAAGACTAGGATAATATCTATAATTTTTTGTTAATCTAACACGCCCATCGCTCCGGACTCATATCGGTAAAGTGAATGACTATTTCTCATATTGTTGAGAAAGTAATTACAAAAGTGAACCGCAAAGTATCTGGTTAGAAGGCTTTTTAATATATTGAGAAATAAATTGATGAGGTATAAAATTTTTAAATTTGTTCTATTTTTTGAAAAATAAAAATGATGTATTAGGCATGATTCTCCTAATAAATTTATATACATTGCTTTTCATAATGTATGATTTCATTTCGTTGCTATACGAAAATTCTAAACTAAAATTATTGTTTGATACAAAATTTCTTAAATTCAATCAACTAGTAATCAAAATTTAAGAATTCATCAGTCATACTTTGTGAACATACGAGGTAAACCAAAAATAAGATAAATAATTATTCCAGTAAAAGCAACAGCAAAATCAGGACCCCGTAAACCTCCATAAAATTTATCGTCTTTTCCTTTCATAATAAGATATATTGATTGGACGGTAGCACTAATATTAATTAACGCAAATCCAATAGAAAATAATACCATACGTATTGCAGCAGCTTTTGTCACACTATACACTTGTAAATTTGGTGTATCATTTTTATTATTTGATGAAGTCTCAGTTATTTGAGATTTAAATTGATCGAGATGTTTAAATAATTCGTAAGATGCTCTTACTGTAATATTAAACAAAATTATTATTATATCTCAGATGACAATTTGCATTACTTAATACAATATCAGAAATGTTACTTACCGCTAAAGTACACACCAACAAAAGTAAGTATAAAATCAAATCCGGAATATCCAATTAATCTGACCCATGTAGGATTTCTAATGTCACTAAAAATAACGAAATAATAATTAATTAAAAAACAAATATCGAAATTAAGACCCTCCCTTATACATAATGCCGGCCAAATCATAATAATTCTGGTTACTAATTTTTAGAATTTTAAAATTTCAGATAATAAATTTGTTTATTACCAAGCAAGAGCAAATGGATGGATAGCATTAGTTTTGATGGATATAATGGCTACAACTATAGTCATTAAAATAGGAACCATTATTATAGAACCAATATAAATGCTTCGTAATGATCGAGTTACTTTTCCACGCCGAACAAGCAATTGATATACATGAATCGAAAAGCATAAAGCTGCCGTGATCTGCAGATATGCACCATATTGAATCTATATTTTTGCGCGAACAGATAATATTTAACATTACTTTTCTTAAAAAAAAAAAATAATAATAACAATAAAGTTTAGTACTCAACTCACAATTATCCCTTGAAAAATGCAAAATAACCTCGGAACATTTTCTTCAAAATTATTTATCCAAATAATACTAGATAATACAGTCAATTCAATTATCGCAGTTCCTGCAGCTAAAGCCGATATTAAATAAATTTTTTCATTTATGTACAATTTTGCAGTAACGCTTAATGAACACAACACTGAAATAAAATTAACACTATATATGAATATAAATAAACCTTGCACCATTTTTTTAAAAATTTTTTTGTTCACGAAAAATAAATATTTTATATTTTATAATTTTTTTTTCTTAAAAATAATAATAATAATAATAATACCAAAATGTTTTATAATTTTTATAATTTTTTTGGGGGGAGGTTTTTTCTTTTTCCTTTTAAAAAAAAATAGGTGATCATCAAATAAAAAAGAAAGTTTAAAAAGGAAATCGGAAACCTCTTTTTATTAAATTTACTTAGTCACAAAAAAGTATTAGTCTTAATACCTGATATAATAGTGCTTTATATTTATTACATAATTTATTAGGTAAAGTCTCGGTTAATTTAGAGCGGAAATGAATCAGAAGTTTGGTAACTATAGTAAATTACAATTATCCAACAGATAATCAGCAAATCAAAATAATGGAGTATAAATAATCGGTCTTGGCTTCCTATCATTGTTAAAGCATAGGATTTACAGTACAGTATTTGCATTCAAAATAAAAAGATATTCTGGGGTTCGATTTTTATTATTGTTAATTCATCCTCATGAAAAATCCATAAGATTCTGAAAGTTAATAAATCAATTTCCCGTGAAAATCATCTTTGTAAAATTCGGAACTACCAGTTTTGATTGATCTTCATGATATTATAATAATAATAATATTTTAAAAATGTTAAAGAAAAGCCTCTGATTCAATTGGTGTAACTTTCATGTAACCAATAATAGATTTCGTTTACACGACCTTAATATAGAAAAAAAATAATATTTAAGCCAAGTATATCAGATATAAATAAATAATGAAAGTCATGTGATTCATCCTTTCTCCCATTTTTAGATTTATGGTTCTTACAATGATCAAGTATCATCTCATTGACTTATTGTAATCCCTATCATGATAAACAATAAACAACGGAAATCTGCGAAAAATACAGGTGTAATACATTTAGAAAAGATAATTCGTCCATTTTTGACGTGTAAATATTTTTTTTTTTAAAAAAAAATGTTCTTGACTAACAATAATTCGAATTTTCATTGATATCTTATGATTAAAATAATTTATTCAAATATTCCTGATCTGCTAAATAAATAATTTGATTTTTAGGTTTTTTGGATTTTAATTCCTTTCCTCATTCCTTTACTTTCAATTACTACGACACTCACATAAATTCCTTTATTCTTTCCTTACTTTGTAAATAGTTATAATACGATGGAGTTGGATATAATATTAATTAACATATTATATGTAATATCATTTGCATGTTCGGCTTATATAGGTCTTTCTTTATTAAAACTTAAGAAAGGCCCTTTAATTGGTATATACTGTTGTGCTTATTGTTTATTATGTTGTAATGTTTTAAGCGGAATTATATTCAAGAACGATTTATTAACCGCTCCAAAAGCTTTTTGTTTTTTTCAAGGATATATGGTAAATTATGATTTAAATTTTATTGTCTTAATTGAAATATTCTGATATATTCTAATTTTTTTTTCCTTTTTTTTTTTTTTTTAAATCCAAATATCTTGTAAAATAACGATCGATAGGTTCAGTTTATTTGTTACATAACTTCAATTTCAGTGTTATGTTTTTCACATGAAATTTATTCATTATTAGT
Source organism: Glomus cerebriforme (assembly GCA_003550305.1). Classification (NCBI taxonomy): domain Eukaryota; kingdom Fungi; phylum Glomeromycota; class Glomeromycetes; order Glomerales; family Glomeraceae; genus Glomus; species Glomus cerebriforme. The sequence continues at coordinate 441,117 of QKYT01000015.1, read as the reverse complement.
TAATTTTAATCGTTCAAAGTTTTTTGAACATAAAACGATTTATTATTTGTTAACTGTAATATATCCTTTAATTTTTGGTGTACCATTATTTATCGTGTGTTTAAAAACTGGTGCAATAATTCCAAGAGAATTAAAATGGTAAATAATGATGTATTATTACGTTTTTGTTTTTTTTTTTTAAGAAATCTAATCTTAAAATTTTTTTAAAAAAGTGATGTAGCTAATCCTATATGGGTTAGATTGTTAGGATATTCCGGGGCCAATTTTGTATTGAGTATTCCAGGAGCGTATTTCAGTGGTAATTATTATTTCACATAATTATTAAGTCTATCACATTCATTATATGCATACTAACTTTTATTTTTATTAATTAAGCACGCTCGGCATATGTTTTATATAAACATTTAGATCAATTTAAAAAATTCTCATCATCCGAAGATATCAGTCAATGTTCTTTTTCACAAAATCATCAAAAATACAATATGACAAAAGATGTTGTGTTTAGAATGTTCATTCTTTCTTCATGCATTATTTTAATAAATTTTTTAGCAAGTATAGGTACTATACTTTGTATTATTGGTAATAAACCATTTTCAACTAAATTAAATCTTAATGATTGGATTGGTAGTATTATGGGAATTTGTACTTTTCTGATTTTTGGTTTTAGTAGAGAAATTAGAAATGCTTGGAGGTAATCCATAAATAGATAAATATTTATTATTTTATTCGTAAGTATTATTATTATTTTAATTATTTACATTATATACGTATATACGATAAAATAAAATGAAATAACGCATAAATTATTAACCTGAGAAAGTTTCAGTAGTAATTGTAATACTTAGAATCTTAGATAATCCTATAACTCGTACATTAATTATTGATTTTCGTTATAATTATAGATCGATCGACTTTAAATTAATGATGAGACATAACTTTTAATTTTTTACATCCTTTAAATATAAATTTTTCCTTTAATGGAAATATCTAAATAATCCAACTAATTTTTTTACGGTCTACTAATTTTTATGGGGAACACTATTTATGTACGTAATAAATTTGATAAATCATTTGACTTATTTTTGAAACTGTTCAACTATTAAAGTTTTATCCCTTACATACTTTTTAAGTTCTAACATTCTAATATTCTTTAATTTTATTTTCTTGCGTTACTTTCTATTTCAATAATGAAATGTTTTCACATCCTCTTCATTTGTATAAGTTTGATACAAATATAATGATCAGCAAGCAAATACCACTTACGATTTTTTTTTAAAAAAAACAAAGTGTTAACCAATTAGATTACATTAAACTTTTTCTTTACTGTAAGTTTTTATCGATTTAGTCTTTTTTCTTCTTACTATAGGATATTAGGTTCACATGTACACTATTATTTGAGGAAAATCAAGGGCTACTGTAGAAACAATTTTTCGGGTATAATTTTGCATAAGGTTATATTGTGTGTACAGTAAATCTGCAACCCGCGTGACCGAAATTTTCAATTTTGAATTGGTGGAGTAGGATGTTACCATTAGAAGGATCATCCTCTTCCTAATACAGTAGCAGACAGAAGATCCGTACTCCATATCTCATTATAATATATCCGGTACAATATATAGTTAAAAAAATCTTTAATTCTGGTTTTGTCCATATTATAAATTTTTATAATTGTATTTAAAAAATTTTTTACAAGTATTTTTTTTTTCTTCCTTCTGGTAAATATATAATCATTTGAAAAAAAAGTTTTATTATTATTACATACAAAAATATAAATTTTTTTTTTAAAAAAAAATATATTCATAATTTATAAATATTTTAAAGTATCCAGATGACTCTAACATTTATGTAGAGTTTGAATCAGAATCAGATCTACACAATGCATATACTGTAACTCTACAATATATATTGGTAAATTAAAAATTAAAGGTATCCCAAAAGGTATTAATTGGATTGAAAAAAACAAATTTTTAGAAACATACTACAAGAAATATAAAAATAGTATTAGTAAACATACTACAAATACAAATAGAATTCCTATTAAAAACCCAAAGAAAATAGTATCATCCAATAATTTACAGTCAGATATTGTTTTAATAAATAATATTATCTCAAAGAAAACTGACAAAATTATGATTACAAATGGATTCCATATTAAACAGATAATTCTTGGTTACAAATAACCAAAAGTTCAGTAAATAATAATAGAAATTCACATATTTCTTACTCATTAAATAATACTGCATATATCAATGACATTAAACATAACACTTTTAGATTTTTCTTTAATTGATAATATAGTGCTTATTTACCTCTAATATAGAGAAGTTAGTATATCAATCTTGATAAAATAGTCATTTTCATTTCAATAACTAGGTAAATTATATACAAATAAAGGTAATTTTCTTTAATTTACAATATTTCCTATCAACCATACATTATGAAGAAAATATTGATCATATCATATAAATAAAAAATAATATAAAAATAAATATTAATAATTTTTTAATAAAATAACATAATTTAATTAAATTACAATATAATTTAATTTTAGATTTTAACCAAAAATTAAATACACTTACAAAATATTTTAACAAACAATAAAAAATAATAAAAATATTTTTATTAAACTTAATTTATAATAATATTAATAATCTTAAAGAAATCTTTTATAAAATTAATCTATTAAATTAATAAATATATATATTTGGATAGATATATACATAAATATATACATTTAGACTGAATTTTTATAATATATTAATTCATAAATAATTTACAAAAAAATAATTAAAATTTTATATACTTAAGAGTTTATTTCATTCTAGTAATTTAATTAATAATAATTTTTATGATTTTTTTTTTAAATAATTTAAAAAGAAAAAAATAATTAATTAAATTAAAAAAGATATTGGTTAAATCATTTTGATTGGTTGAGTAATTATTACATATATATTAGTAATTCATACTAATGAAAAAATCATATTGCACAAATCCATATAAACTATACAATTGCTATATTATCATTGTAATATTACACAAAATCTATCCTTGCCCAATCAGTATAATTTACAAAAATATTTACATATAAAAGACTCACAACAGAATAACAAATAAAAAAAAAATGGATAAAGAGTTAAAAGAGTTGTATAGTAAAGCATGTGTTGCAGAAAGTCTTAAATTAATTATTAATAAAACAAGTGATGAAGCCGTTGATCTGAAAGAGTATGAAAAATTCTCTTATAACTTAGCAACAATATTAGTAAGAGATAAGGAAGTAGTAGCAGTAAGATTAATTCCTTATTCAGATAAATGTGTTATTTACCTTGCTAAGAATGACATTTGGGACCAAAAAGATTTTGACTATGTCAAAAAAGTCAGGAATTATGTGCAAAGTTTATCTAAAGATGCTCCCATATTATTAAAGGAAGTTTGGAAAAGGGAAGATGTGAAGGGTTTATTCAAAGATATAATGAAGTTCTGTTCTACAAAACTTAAAACTAGATTTGAAAAACTTAAGAAAGATATAATTAATAATCAACATGAACCATATATTAAATCTTTTCTAGATTATGCTTCAATTGAAATTGAGAGTTTAGATAAAATGAGTGGATATGATTTATCTGGAACATGTAGTAAATATTATAAAGGAATCAAAAATTCTACAGCTCCAAAAAAATTTCTAAAATATATCAAAAAGGTGGGATCTTATCATATAGCTTTACATGATATTACAACATGTGCATGTAAGCAAAGATACAAAAATCTATTTTCTAATATACAAGTACATAAATTGAATCCCATAACTATTCATCAACCTATATATTCATGGAAAAATATTGTTGAAAGGTATATTCCTAATTTCTTAATGTATGATAAATTCAAAAGGAGATGTTTGAGTGATAATTACACATTGGTAAGATTAAAAGATATATATAATAAAAATCTGGATAAAGAAGGCAGACAAGATTTATTTTTACATGCAGAAATGAATATATTAACTAATATTATAGATGAAAATCATAAAGATGAAGGTCCTATATTTATTGCAGTATCTAAGAGAAGTTGTTACTTATGTGAATTATATATTAAATTTGCACAAAGAAAAGGATATAAAATCTTCATTTCTGGAATGAATAAGAAATTATATCATAGATGGATGTTTCCAAATATAAAGGATACTAGCTTCAGAACTGAATCTCTTAAATATATGATAAAAAGTCTTAATACAATTATTAGAGAAGAAATAGAAAAACATATTAATATAGTACTGATGTCTGATAGTGATGGAGAAAGTGGAGATTCAGAAACTGATCCAAATAGTTTTGAAGATTCTGATGAATTAATGAAAGCTGAAAATCCAGAACGAACTGATTTCTATTAAAAATTTAGTTTACTATGACTTTATTTTTATATTTTACATGTATTTTTATCAATAATAAATAATAAAGCTTAATTAGTTGATTTTATTAATAAAGTATAAAAATTGGCATATTTAGTATATTTTGAAATTTAAAGCCAAAAAAAATAAAATAAAATATTGAAATGGTGGTTGTTTCAAGAGAGAAAGTAACTTGACTTCTACATAAAATGAAAATTCTTTTTTCTAATTTTTTTGATACCTATACACTTAGTATTCTAACTATTCTTCTATAATTTTTGAAGTAAATTAAACTAATTTCTAGTGATATATTCTTAATTAGGGTTTATTAATAAGTATCACAATGCCATAATTTGCAATTATATTGCAATTACTATATTTTAATATATGTCTGCAATCTACAACTTTTTAAAAAACAGTTAAGAATACATCATAGTCAATTCCAATACAAATATTTTCATTCTTATTATTTTTAACCTAAATATTAATATTTCAGATCTATTGTAAATTTCTGAAGCAAAAATTAGTAGAGGTAAAAAATAAAACAATACTTTCAATTACTCTTACCATTATATTTCTTTATTATACTATTCTATCATCTATAAGATTGCTTATCTAAATTCTTTTAAAATTCTGCATTTAGTTTTACCAAATTTTTATTATAGTTTTATTATAATTTCATAAAGTTTCATCAGTTTCACTATTTATAATAATAAGATTTAATAGGTTTTGCTTTTTATCAAGTTTTACTAACTTTTTAACAAAACTTTAATATAGTTTTGTCAAATTATTATATTTCATTATTTCATCTATTTGCTAAACTTAGTTTTACTAAGCAATTTTAATTATTTAAGAAGTTTATTATAAGATAGAATACTTAGTATATCTTGCAGTTTTATAGTACTATATATGTGAAATTGATAAATATTTTCGCTAAGATATGTGATACATACTGATAATGATTTCTTAGTGAATATAGTAAAATAATCATAGATATCTATAAATAATTGTATATAATCAGGTATTATATTTTTGTTTATAGATTTGATTGATCTATTTCATTTAATTATCTTATATGCAACAAATCATTAATTCAATATCTTAAAAATTTCAGAATAAATAGATTAGTTTATACTAGCAGATAATATTAAACTAAATTTTTCTTTTGTTATGTAATAAATGTAAAGACTATTTACATTTCAAAATGATGCTAATAACTTTTTAGATTATAAAAAATTGTGATATTTTATTATGATCAGTTATGTATATAAAAAAATTTTTTATAAAATAAATACAAAGTTTAGGATATACTAACTTATGATATATGACAAAATATCAGAAAAATTTTTTGGAAGATAATTATTACTTTATTTATAATTATCATATTTTATCATATCAAATATATCAATAATTAATAAATTATAATTATTATTGATATTAATCTGCAATATATAATAATATTTAACTATCAGAAAATTTATCATAATTAATTATTTAAATAATTACTGATAATTAATAAAATTGAAAATTATCACATTAATTCATTAAGATAATTATTGATAATTAATAAAACTAAAAATTATTATAATTATTATCAAGTTAATTACTAATAATTAGTAATACTGATAAATATTGCAATTAATCATCAAGTTATTTTATGATATTAATAATCATCAAAAATAATTATTAGGTTAATTAATGATATTTCCTATAACTAAAAAATTTTATTAATAATAATCAATTAAAAAATATATTTATTAACAAATATCATCAGAAAGTTTTGGAAGTGTTAATATACATCAAAAAATGTGTTGATCAATAATATTAGTTATTTAATACACTTGTATACTAGAGTTTATTAACATATGCAGTTAACATATGCATTTTTCTACACATTATATACTGTTGCACAATATTCATATATTAATGTTAATATTTTTTTAATATAATAAATAGTTATAATAAATAATTTTGTAATAATTTTAGTAAAAATTTATTATCAAAAAAAAATTATTTATTTAAAATTAGAATTTTTGGAATCCAGATTATTATATTAGCCAATATTAAACATAATTCTGACCATATTTGAAAATAATGCAAGCTATTAGTTTCAGAAAATTTTAATTTTCATTTTTCTTAATATCTTATTACTAATATTTTCTCTTTTTATTATTATAAATGAGCAAAAGAAGTAGCAATAGCTCTTTTCCTGTAAATACTAATAATTTCTACCCATTTATAAAGAAAATACTTTTTATAAGATTAATTAAAAAAAAATTAAAATTGAAAAAGAAAAAAAAAAGACATTATACACTTTTTTTGTATTATGTGTATTATATATATATAATATGAGCTGCAATTTATTCTAAAAAATGTGTTACACTTATCAATTAAACTGCAATTATAGCCACAGTTAATTTTAATTATTCATTTAAATCTTAAATCAGCAACTTTTAATCACCAGTTTTGAAAATTGAAAAACATTAAGTTTCTTTATGAAACTTACTATTTTTTTTAATTTTTTTTAAAAGAAACATTTCTAATGTTTTTTTTTTTTTTTGTAAGTCTTTTAGTTTTCAGTCTGATACTAAAAAGTGAAAACTGCTAAGTTTCTTTGTGAAACTTACCATTTTTTTTTTATTTTTTTTTGAGAAATACTTATTTTAACATTTCTTTTTTTTCTTATAGATTCTTTGAGCTTTTCGATCTAAACTAGAAAAGGAAAATGGTAAGTTTTTTTATGAAACTTATCAATTTTTTTTAAAGAAATGGTTTTAATATTACTTTTTTTTCTTTTATAGATTTTCTTTTATTCAGTACTAAATTTGGGAAATAGTAAGTTTCTTTGCAAAACTTATTATTAATTTTTTTATTTTTTTATGAATATTGATACGTATCATCTCTGACATTTGAGCCAATATTATGTAATCTGTATTATCACGTGCATTGATGTGAAATTATACGGTAATATTGATGTAATCATATAATCATATGGTAATACAATATTTATATATATAAATCAAGCTTGTCGTTAAGCTTTTATTAAACCTTTCCTTTCATTCTCTTTTAATAATGACATAATTATCTTCTTTATTTACTAAAAAAAAAATATTTTTTTTTATTAATTTTCGTTCATTTTTATCTTCCAGTTACTAAATCTCTATATTACAACTATGGATTTTAATTTACATGAATCTTTAAGTCCTAATAATGTTAAAGACTAATTTAGCATCCATTCCTTTATCTCTTCAGCGAGCACAAATGAAACAAGCATTATTACATCAAGAAAAAATATTTTTTTTTAATTAAATAAATTCATTTTATTGTAAATATTTTTGGAGTTAACATAAGATTGGGATTAGAGTTAGGATTAGAATTAGAATCAGAATTAGGATTAGGATTAGAATTAGAATTAGAATCAGGATTAGGGTTCAGATTAGAGTCAAGATTAAGGTTAGAATTAGGATTAGGATTAGGATCAGGATTAGGGTTCAGATTAGGATCAGGATTAAGGTTAGAATTAGAATTAGGATTAGAATTCAGATTAGGGTCAGGATTAGGGTTAGGGTTAGGATTAGGATTAGAATTAGAATTAGGGTCAAGATTAGGATTAGAATTAGGATTAGTGTTAAAATTAGTGTTTGCATTAGAATTAGTTTTCTAAAAAAACAAACCTTATTAAAATTATCATATGTATTACACTTATCTATAATATTTTTTATTTTTAGGTCAATAAAACTAATATTATGCCATCTGATAGTATAATTGAACAATTATACAATAACCAAAAATTTGCTTAAATGTACTATTGTGCAATATACCTTATGATGATATAAACGAACTTTGGAAAGTATCTAGAATTACATCAATTTCTGAAAAGCTTTCTAAACCACATTATGTTGTTATTTTAAAGTCTTAAAGAAATCCATAATTACGTAATTCTATAATTATTAAATAATTCATCAAAAAAATTCTGAATTCCGTAATTAATTCTGAATTCCGTAATTAATTTTAGGTTCCGTAATTAATTTCGTATTATGAAAATATTTGGCCAGAATTAACCTTAATTTTGGCCAAATTATATTTAGAAAATTTAATAAATAATAACTCAGTATCTAGTGATCCGTTTTAGATAATCTTACCACTATTTGATTCGTTTTGGTATGACAATTCTAATGATATTAAGATTATTTAATTTCAATTACTAGATTGTGTTTTAATATTAATAATTGTTAAACATTTATAGTATTATAACTTTGTTAATATTGATGCTAGAAATATGATCTTACTGTCATTAGAATCGTCTCATCATGACAAATTGAATGGTAGTAAATTCATTTAAATCTAATTATTAGATCTTGCTCTGACTTCAATAATCTTTAAATGTTTATAGTATTTTAACTTCGTTAATATCAAAGCTAACGAAATAAAACATATACCATTAGATTCATCTCAATTATACCGTATATCATGGGCCATAGTACCCCCCCTATGCATAGTACCCCTCTTGAAAAATTTAATAGAATTGTATAGTATCCGGGGGATATTTTACAATTATCTCGTGATCCAGTGATCAGATTTGAGCCATCTTTTTTTTGTTTGATAGCTCTCATTGAGCTCTTCATAATAAAAAAAAGATCGTTCAAATTGGACCGGTATATCGTGAGATATTCGCAAAAAACGGAATTTTTAGGTTTTATTTAGTACCCGGGGGTACAGGGTCAAACCCCCGATTTTTGCAAGATACCCGGGGTACTGTGGCCCGCTATATACGGTACTTGCCATTAGAATTAATTACGACATATACAAAAATTATACAAAGAAAGTAAAACTTTTTTTCTGGATATATTTTAGATACAGTCATCCCCCTCTATAGTCACCCCCTGTATAAGCACAACCTCTATATAATCATATTAGTTTTAGTCCCAAATTTTATATAGTAAAATATCCCCTTTGTAGTCACAAATCGATTATAGTCACTATCACAGCAATTATTGGTTCCAATATAATAGTTAACATATAAAAATTTCCCTTTTTATAGTCACATTCATTAATAGGACTTCGGATATTATATACTCATCAAATTTAACATAAAATTATTAAAAATTTAATATAAGTATTTTAACAAATTAACACTTTTTTTAGAATTATATTTACTCCTTAATTTACTTTAATTAAGAAGTATAAATAAAAATAACACGTAAACATGTAAAAAGTCTTGTGTAATTCTTTTTACATATTNGTNTACNTGANTGAAATAAATNTTTTATATTTGTGTAATTTTTTTACNTNACTGTATAACAAAGATTACATGTTCACNTAATNTTAAAAAACTATATAATAAAGCTGCGNNCNGCAGNTGNGTGGGAGGAAAATAAAGTTTTTTTTAGAAATTTTTTGTTTTCACACTAATATTTTTGTATTAAACAATAAAAATTATAGTTATTTTACTTAAGATTTTTTAAAAAAAAAATTTTTATTATAATATTATTTTTAGCTATTTTTAGTAAGAAATTTTTTAATATAATCACACTAATATAAAAATTTATTATATATGTGATTATATAGTAAAAACCCTTTTTATAAGAACACCTCACTATAATCACAGTATTTAATGGTTCTGAAGGGTGTGATTATAGAGGGGGACGACTGTATTTGTAATTTGTAAATCTATAATGTTGGTCTTGACGTTTTGTTAAATATCTAAGTGGTAAAATCCATATTTCATAATGCTGTAATTTTAATTCGGCAATTCTGACGGCACCTATAGTCTCAATGAGACGTATTTAATAGTGGTATGATCAATAAAATTAGATCATTAGATCACGAGCAAATGTTAATTTCACATTGTTACATAAAATGTAATTAATTACAGAATTTTAGATTTCAGATTTGCTAATTGAATTTTGGAAACAACTATAGTCTTAACATTACTTTGTATTTGTATGCAAATTGTAAATCAAGAAATGCTATGTAGATATCAATATCAGGTTTTAATCCAGTTAAACAAGACAATATTTCATTTATCATTTATTTATAGTTGTTAGTTTGAAACAATTCCATCAGAAATAATGAATGTTACAATTGTAGAAGGAAAAATAAATTATATGAACTTAATAATATTTATACATCAGCTGCAAAAGAGTATATTGATAAGAAAGCACAGTTTGGTTCTACAATGTCTTTAGCTAAAACAAGTATTCAAATTGCTATAGCAAAAGGTGTTATAGCAGAATTAATTAGTACTTTAATGCAATTTATTATGAAGTATCGCAATGATACAGGATTAGGAGTTAATGCAAATCAAACTAATTTGGCATAAAATAATGTATTACAGGATTTATTTTTGAATAATCTTCCTAATGTGGTTAATTCAGAATATCATAAAGTCATCTTTATGGCAAAATCAAAGGAAGGTATATCAAAAATTTGTAGATATTGTTCAAATAGTGATTATAATATTCATGAATATGTTAAATATAAGTCTGATAAAGAAAATACTAATTTACCAGAAGTATAATGAACTAGACTAGAATTTTTATTGTAAATTGTAAATTGCTAATATTTAAAGTGATTAAAGCGTATTATTGTAAGCATATTATTGTATTCAAAATGTATTATAAAGCATATTATTTTATTTAAAGTATTATAAATTGTATTACAGATAATGATGCAATCCTATAAAAATATGATCATGTGACACTGGCAGTAATCACCAGTGGCAGTAAATAGCAAACTTGTTTTTTTATTTAAAAAACATTTTAATATTTTTTATTTTCTTTTCTTGTAAGTTCTTTATACTTTCAGTTTGATATTAGAATCAGAAATGGTAAGTTTCTCAAGTTTTTCTAAGAAATTTATCATATTTTTTTTTTGGTTTTTTTATTAGAAATGTTTATAACATTTCTTCTTTTTTCTTTTATAGGTCTTTCAGTTTTTAATCTAATATTGAAAAATAAAAACCAGTAAGTTTCGTTATGAAACTTGCCATTTTTTCTTTTTTTTTAAAAATATTTTCTAACAGTTCTTTTTCTTTTCTTATAGACTCTCCTTCAGTTTGAACATTTGGAATTATAATAAAATTTACCATTTTTTTTTTTATTTTTTTTAAATAGAAATATTTTTAATATTTTTTCTTATTTCTTCTGATGCATTTACTTAGAGAATTATTAATAAAAATGATACTAACATTTCTTTTTTTTATTTTTTGTAGAATTGGATTTTTTTCAATTTTTACTTAAAAATCTGGTAAATTTCAAATTGTAACTTTAAAACTTTTTTTTCAAAACATAAGTTTCAGAATAAAACTTCAGTTTTTTTATGACTAATATTTCTTATTTTTTTTTATTTTATAGTGAACATGGAAAGGCTTTGAGAATTTAGTGTTTTGGATGAGTTGTAATTTGGTAAAATGTGTAAAAAAGAATGATTTACTGATCACCTAATATGCAACTGATTGGTTATGAAGTTTCACAGCAATTTCTTCATTTCACAATTGTTAAAGTTTTGCCAATGGCAAAACATTTTGTCAATAGTTTCAATTTTACTATTTGGAGTTTCACCATTTTGCAAAATCCAAAATGAGTTTTGCCTGAAAACCTTAAATAATATGATGATGATATTTACTTCACGTATAGCAAACTGCCTAAGAACACTCCTGAATGGATATATGATGCTGAGAAAATCAGAAATGAAGCAACAATTGCCAAAATACTTAAATACAGAATTAATAATAACAATGATAAAATGACTCAATATGATAATATGAGTTTAACAAATCTAAATTTAGATTATTTATAAAATTCAGTAGAGATAAATTTGATTCAGCTTAAAGATTTAGACAAAATTAGCAAAAGCTTGCAATTAGTAAGTTAAATTAGTTTTTATTAATTTTATCATAAATTAAGATTATTTATATTATATTAGCAAAAAAATCACAAAAGTCAAAAGGAAAAAGAAAAAGCTAATTTAAAAAAAGAAGAAACTATTAACACTATTTTTAACATGGAAGCAATATATTTTGATTCATAACTAATTCTGATCTTTATGTCATTACAAGAAGTTTTCAAGTTAAATGTCACATGTGTTTTTCTTTTATAAGTTTATTTTTTTTCTCTTTTTGTTATTTTTATATTGTATAATTAATTTTATATTATTAAATAGGATTTTTTTAGTAGTTTTATATTGACATTATTATATGGATTTTTGTAGTTTTATAGGACATTATTATTATTATATATTATATGGATTTTTTTGATAGGTTTATAGGATATTATATTATATTAGATGCTTTATATAGAACAAATATTATTGATAAATAGCTTTTTAAGAGTTTTTAAGATAGAATATATAAGAGTTTAAAAGGTCAAATATTGGGTTTTTTAAGGTTGAATATTAGTTTTTTAAGGTCAAATATATGGTTTTTAAAGGTTGAATATTGGTTTTTAAAGGTTAAATTTGCTTTTTTTTTAAAGTCTAATTAAGTATAAATAGTAGCTGAATTGTCTTTCTGAATCAAAGATGATTGGCAGCCTAATTGCACTAAAAAAATCAACATTAATTTGATGCAGGTTAGTTTATTATTCAATTTATATTTAACCTGATTAAATTTAGGCTGAATTATCCTATTTTGATATCTTCTTTATACTTATTTGATATAAGATAAAATTTTATTTTTTTAAGTATAATAATAAATACATCAAAATGTAAAATATAATCTTCCCATCAGAAGTACTATTATTTCTTATTATATTTTAAACTTGGGTTGCTAAATGATTCAGATTTCTTTTTATAATTTCTTCAAATCCATTAAATACCTATTGCATGAAAGTTTTCAAAGTCATAATTATAATATTTAGAAATTAAAAATCCCTATAATTGCAATATTATACTTTCTCTTTTAAAAAAAAAATTAATATAATATTTAATGTATATATATCCAATAAATTAAAATAAATGATGTTAAGTATTTAGTCAAAAAATATTAAGTCTATCTTCTTTTTGCATTTCTTCATACAAAAACTTAGTACTCATTAACATCAATTAAACCCTTTTTGAAATTATATCTCTAATACTGGATAGGTTTCTTTGAAAGAAAAGAAAGAATTAAGAAAGTATTATTTATACTGATAATTGGTTGTTAGATATAAATATAATGAGAGTTTCTAGATATTACAATTCTTATATGTAAAATCTTTTTAGACATATTATATAATCTTTTTAATAACTGTTATTTTTTTCTTTTTTTGTCCAAATTCTCAAAAAGTAATATTTATATAATTTAAAAATATTTTTAAGCATATGCAGACATATCTTTAGCTAGGATTTTTTAAAAAAATAGTATAAATATTGATTATTAGATACTCTTATTTTATGAGAAATTATATCCAAAAATTTCTTATTATCAGAAGTACTATCATTTTTTATAGCATTTCAAACTTTATTTATGTCTTTTTTTTATAATTCTGATAAGTATTTTGTATAATTCTTGCAGAACTATCCCTAATTTTAGGTTTAAAATACTTATAATTTCAATTTTTCTGCATTAAATTGCTAGATATAACTTCATTAACATATCTGTATCATCTAGTAAAATATGTTTTTTTTAGTTTATATCACTAATTTTTACTAATTTCTAACAATTAAAGTAAATAACCATTTGGCTTTTATGAATTCTAGGATAATAATAAACAGAATTAACTATTAAATTTTATAAATAAGCAATGTTTGTGGTATATACTAGTCTTTTACTTAGCTAATAATTCTTGTAATTAAATTCAAATACTCATAACCCAAGTCCTAAGCAGTTAAGATTTCATAACTGATAATGCATCATATTGTTTTCTATTTTAATTATTTTATTGATGTTCAGTATCATAAAAGTAATTTACAATATAGTTAGACCTTTATATAGTTACCTCCTATATAGTTACAACTCTTTATAAACATCCAATTTTAAAAAACAGTTTTAAATCATATTAAATTACCCTTATATAATCACAAATCAATTATAGTCACTATCACCTCATAATCTTAAACATATATATTATTTTTATTAATAAATAAACCTCTACATAATTACCATAATTTTAGTCATAAAATAATTTCAGCCAGAATTACCATATTACATGATTACAATTTCCTTTTTAAGAATAAATATTACACATGCAAAAATTGGCAAAATTTTTTTATTAAACGGCTATCGTCAAAAATGAAAATATCTGAATTATAATTTACTAATTTCAGCCAAAATTAAGAAATTTTTAATTTTAATACTTTTATATAAGCACACTCCTATACAATCACCAATTTTGAGGGAACCAATTAGGTGACTATATGGAGGTCTGACTGTATAAATATTTCATATAATATTCAAGATGATTATTAATAGATTTAAGTATAATCTTATTAAATTATTTATACTAAATCCTAAATCCTAATATAGTAATTAATGATTTATAGCAGTTTTAGTAAGCAATTTATTGATTTATAGTAATTTTTTACTATAGTATAATCAGATTTTTGTATTTGGGCTAAAGTTAAAACATGTGTAATCTGATTTATATAAATTGAGATTCAATCAAGTTTTATACTATAATATACAGTTGACCCCCATTATAATCACACACCCCTTGACTGTGTGTCAGATTTGTGACGCAGCAATTTTTCAAGAAAATACATAAAAGATTTTTTCTCTGACATAAAGCTTTTAAAATTTTACTACAGATGTGATTTCTGCTGCTCTACAAGTTTACTTATGCTTTGGAAGAAGGTNTAAAATGCCGTTTTTNACTTTACATATAAATGATTGATTTTACCGTCTTTACCGTCTTTGCNNATCATTTCCAAAAATGGATTTGACNAAAATAAAATTTTTGTCAAATAATTCAATAATGATATTTAAAATTGCTTTTGGCACTCTAAGTAAACTTGCAGAGCAGCCNAAACTAGGTATATTTAGTAAATTTTAAAAGCTATATGTTAATATAAAAAATTTTTTTTTTATGATTTTTTGTTGCACCACATCAGCTAGCTGCGTCACAAACCTGACACACATTTCGTTTAAGCTATAATCACACCCTTTGGGACTGGCAAATGGTGTGATTATAAAGAGGTGTGCTTATAGTGAGATTTTTTTTATATAATCACACATATAAATAATTTTCGTTTTGATGTGATTATATATAAAAAATTTTTTTTATTAATAAAACATTAATAAATTCATAAAATTTTAAAAATTTTATCATTTTTAAGTTATTATAATTTTATTTTTTACATATATAAATTAAATTATAATTGTATTATAACGTGTAGATTTTAATTACCTTTTAAATAAATCTTTAATTGTAATAATTGGATAAAAATTCATAAAGTTTTATTATAATTGAAATCATTAATAAATTTCAATAATAAATGCATAAAAAGACACATTATTCTCCGCCATCACTCCTTTTCTCCCTTTCCACCCACCTCCTATAAATTCTTATTCTTTATATAGACTCTTATCTTACACAAAAACATATACAAAAAACGCGTACAACTTATACATCTTATTTTAAAAAAATTTGCATAACTACCTCCTATTTTCTTATTACTGTAAAAATATAAAATTATATTACCCTATTACATTAAAACAAATAAAAAAAATACTATTATTCCATACCATAATTATTAAGAAATAAATCAAGTGTGCTTTGCTTTTTCGAATTAAACTCTTTCTTTTTAACTATAAATATTTTCTAAAAATACGTAAATCTTCATTATTATATTTAATATTACTTTGTTGTTCAAAGAAATTAATAAAAGTTTCCAACCCACTAACTGCTTTTTTTACTGATACTACAGGTATTTCATCATCATCATCATCNTCTTCTGCTTNTTGATTTTCTTTATCACCTTGTATTAAATTAATAATTTCTTCTTCTGTAAGATTTTCTTCAGTTGAAACTTCATGATCAAATATCTGAAAGTATTCTATTACATCATCAGACTCTGGCAAATGATTAAAAAAATCTTTGATTTCATCATTATCTACATTTAATTCAGATTCTTCTTTATCTACATCATCATCATCATAAAATAGAAATATATCTGTTTTAATCCAACAATTTTGTATTGTTTTTTGAGTAACATTATTCCACTCTTCAGCAATATAATTAATTGCTTTCTTAATATTTAACTTGTTTCTAAATTTAATAATTAATATTAGTTAATATTTTATTTAAAAAAAAAATAGTTTTCAGTTTATAACTTACTTTACATAATCTATTCCAAAATCAAATTGACGAATTAAATGTTTACAAAACTCCTGCTTATATTTGGCTTTAAAATATGAATAATACCTGCATCTATAGGTTGAAAATGAGCAGTTGTATTTGGTGAAAGGTAAACAAGTTCAATATTAGTAAGATTAGTTCCTACTTTTTTTTGTTGTTTTTTCATTAAAAAATGAAGCAACAGCAGCTTATTTCACATTAGAATTTGCTAGTATGTATTTACAAATTTCTTTCTTTATATCAATATTAATAGCAGTACGAGTTTGCCAAATAGGTAGCATAGTTATAAATAAAACTGTACAAGTTACATGAACTGTATAAAAATGCATACCTTATTAGTTATATTATCAGATCACATGATTAGTGTGTTTATAAATAGGAAATTTTCCTTATATTTACTATGATATGGGACTGATGATTGGTGTGATTATATTTTTAATTAATAAAGTGATTATAAAGGAGGCGTTTTCTATATAAAAAAGTTCAGACTAAATTATTTGTGCTTTAAGGAAGGGAGTGCTTATATAAGAGGAGCTTATAAAGGAGGTCGACTGTATATTGATTATTTATAAAAAGAAATAAAATCTAAAATATTTATAGATAATGCTTGTAAAATTATAAGTAAAAGAAAAGAAGAATATTTTTTTAGAATTTATATAAATAGTTTATTACACTTAGAATGGCATTATACTAACTGAAAGATTATGAATGGATCATATCATTTAGTAATATAAAATTATTAAAGATCATGATATCCATATTGTGTAGGTAATATTTGATATATTCTTAAAACTGCTAAATTGGTTATATTTAATAAAGGTGAAATATATCTCTCTAAAAAGTATATTAATTTGTAATCCGTATAATAATTGAAGAAAATTGTTAATTTTAATTAATACTGATCAGGGATAATTATATATATTATTTTATATATTAAACCAAAAAGTGCAAAAATCTCTCTTGCCATATATCTAACAGTACNAATTAAACATTATCCTAAATAAGTGACCATGAGGATCGTAATGTCTCTTTAATTCATAATTTATATAAGAATTAGAGACTGATTATATTAAAAATTAGGGAATTTTACTATTGTATTTACTATAGTTTTTTCAAAAAATCCTAGAATTTCAGATTTTTCTATAATAAAAACATGTGATTTATATCTCATGTGATTAGACATGTGATGATATACAAATTTCAAAAACTGAAATTATACTTCTTACCAAAAAGAAAATTTGTATAATGCAGCTTTTCAAAGAAGGAAATTCAAGTGCTAATCCAACTTTTTTCATATTTGATTTTCCCAAATTTTACTAATTAATTTCTCTGATTCTTAAATGGATCACTAATTAATGATAATATATCTTTGCTATAGATATATATGATTAGATTATCTCAATTCTGTAAAAAATAATAAAAGATAATGTTAAGCTTGTACAGAAAAAAAATCTTAGCTAATAGAAATGAAGAATATCTTTTATTAATTGTTACTTACTCTTAAATGACATTATCATAATAGATATATATGATCAGCTTATTTCAGTTCCATAAAAAATAACAAATCATAATATCTGACTTATGCAGATAATAAAGTGTATACTCTTGAAATTGTTAAGTAAAAGGCATATAAACGAAATGAAACATATTTATCAAAAATCTATATTAATTATCATTTACCTTTAAAATAGTATTGTTATAAAGGATATATATGGTTTGCTAAACTTCAATATATAAAAAATAGGAAATAATGATATTCATACTGTTAAAATTATCAACATAAAAATTTATGCTGAGAAATTGTAATAAAATATCTTAGTCCATCTTCTAAGAATCATAAGCCTAATTTTCTTAAAATATCAGAATATTTAACAGATTTAGGAACTTAATATTCCTTATTATGAATATAGATTTGCAATTGAAGTGCAAAAAGAGTAATATGAAAAATATATAAAATTCTTTCATAGAGGAAATCCAAATAATTTTTATCAAATAGATCAACTTAAGAAAGAATTATGTAAAGAAAATCGTATTGCTTTAAGGTATGTTTAGTATTACAAAAATTTATATGTAGTTATTTTTAAATATCTAAGTCTTATTAAATAAACTTATTTTTAAATGCTTTTATAATTTTTCATTATTTTTTTCAACTATAATTTTATTTATCTGAAATTACACAAAAGTTAAATAAAATGCCAAAAATTATAAGTCCAGTATGAACGACTAAAGAAATTATTAATTTATACCTATATAAATTTGCTTTATAAAGTAAAATAATATTTTTATACTAATGTCTATGGACTATACTAGTTTTTACTTTTCTAAACTATACTAATATAACATCTCAATATTAATTCCATAATCTGGTTTTATTTATTCTAATCATTAATATTCTGAATAAACAAAAATAATGTTATTAATTATATTATATAAGATATCCAATATTGGAAAATAAATTGATATTAATCTTAGTAAAAGTTTGCCAAAATTTATGTTATTTACATCAGGAAGTTTTGGAGGTGTTGATATACACCAAAAAATGCGTTGATCAA
>QKYT01000015.1:379893-408408 GCA_003550305.1 Glomus cerebriforme | reverse complement strand
TGGTAATAGTTCTTTGTCCCTTTATTTTCATTGTTTTTCATTTGTTTTTCACCTTTATTTTTAACCAATATTCAAGAATGAAACTCAAGCTTTCAAGTATACTTTCTAGCAAAATTAAAAAGCAATTATCAAAATATTTTATCATAGGCAAAATCAATTATGACCCCTAAAAAATAAAGGAAAGGAATTTTTTTTTTTTAAAAAAAAACGCGTTATTGTTGATAGTCACAGTCAAGACGGTCAGTGCGTCAGTCTGATCATTTAACCTGTCACACATTTCAGAGAATATATAAAAATAATCAACGAAGTAAATTTGTATTATTTTTAGGAACTCATATGTACATATGTAATATATATAAATATATTAGAATTTTTTTAAAATTTGAAATCCGCCAACCCTTTATATATTTATATATATACACGTAAGTTTTTAGGATTTAAATAATATTAATGATGACTGATCTTTTTTGTGACCAGAACATTTTGTTCTTTCCAATGTAAAAATATCGGAGGAATTATTGTTGAAATTGAATTGAGACGTAATAATAGAAGAATAAGTAATTACATTGTTAACAACATATTTTCATGTGATGGATTGAGGTATTATAATCTCATTATTACTTGTCAGGAGGCATCACAATGATACAAATGATGTAGTTGATGCATGATTTATTATAAATATGGGCACTTTTGATAAAATTTTTAATCTTCTATGTAAAAATCATTTTTTTTAAAAAATTGAATAAAATGGAGGAAGTAAAACCCGATATAAATAAACTAAACATGGAATTATCGAAATTAGAATTGAAACTCAAAAACCATTTACCATGGCAATTTGAATACCTAAAAGACGAAGTAAATTGACTTAAAGCAGATTTAGAGCAGCTTAAAGCGGATGCAGAAAGGAAAGAAACGGTCTTAAATAATCAAATAGAGCAGCTTAAAGTGGAATTAAAAGAAAAAGATAGAGAAATAAAGGTATTAAAGAATCAAGTAGAAAACCTTGCAGCGGAATTAAGAAAAATTGATATATTAAGCACTTACAGAGACATAATTAGTTGCTTCAAAGTTTTTATTTCAGAAGAATTAAGCAAAGTTAATCAAGAGATGAATGATTGGACAAAAATTAAAAATGCTCTAAGAGCTGAACAATACAAAAACCTAAAGTAGTAACAAACCAACTGGAAAAGTCTTAGAACGTTTAGGCTTGAATTTGATAGTTTGTTAGGTCTGAAACATATTAACAAAAGTTTCATTTTGGAAAATTTACAAGAATACACAGTTTCCAAATGATTGGCAACTCACAAAAAAGGCGCTTACAAAAATTATGGGTCCTCTTGAAAAGTGGTTATTGTTGCAGCAAGCTCCTAAACATGAAGAACCGGTTACAAAAATATATGACGAGTATCTGACCGAAAAAAAAGTCAATCAATACTTCTCGTCCTGAAGTCAGAAAACCAAACGATGAATCAAAATGGAAAGATGTTAATATAAAAGGAGTGATCAATATTTTGTTGCTAGTAAAGCAACACGTCGTCAAAAGAGGTAGGATAATCAATATGTTTGTGTAAAATTAAAGTGAATTGAGTTTTACACAAACTGTAACCAAAACTTTTTATGAAATACAGTAATTGCTACTGGCCAGAATTCTTTGATAAACCCAATACTATAATTCGAAAAAAAAATTGGACGTTCTTTCTTTATTGTTTGTTTTCTGTTTTTTCTTTATAGTAAATTCTTATCAGTTTACACGATCAATCTCAATTTATATACATGTAGATAAGAATTTCTCTTCTTTTGGGTGAGGAATTAATCTGCTCGGCAATATTGATAGGTCAAGGTTTAAAAAAAAAAATTTTCTTAAAATTTCTTGATGTGACATTAGCAAATTCTTAAATCATAAAATAAAATATGAATTATGAAGATATTTGATAAGTGTCTCGATGACTCGATATGCTGTATATAAAATACTTTTGTTATAATAGAAAATCCAACCACAAATACAGTGCGCAATGTCTATACTCAACACTTAGAAAATCTTGAATAAAATTTAATCTAATGATTCAATTTTGATAAAATAAAAAAAAATGAAATCTATTTATTAAAAGGAATCATTTTTTAAAATTTTGCTGTGTCTAAATAATTGTATCATTTATTATGAGAATTAGGTTTAGAGGTCTCCAAAAATTCGAAATTAATTCAAAAAGAAGGCTCATAAATTTTATGTAACATAAAAAAGAGTTTGATATATCGATTTAAAAAACGCAAGACTCATTTTATAACGACCGAATTGATGTTAATTATCATATTATACTCGGCTTGTGGTTTACATAACTGATAAATAAATTGAATGTATCGTCATTTATTCATTCATTTCCTCCTTTTTTTTTTTTAGTTTATTTTTTCTAATGTTTTCGTTCAGTACCATATGGCAAAATACCAAAAACTAAATGAAACGCAGGTGTGACATGGGATGACAAATATTTTACTATGACCACGTGGGGGAACTGTATGAATCACCACTGGTAATAAATAGCAAACTACTTCCGAGTAGACGATTCAATCGACAAAATGATTCGATTCATCGAGTTATATTGTTTGTGTAACAACTAAGGGTTGGAATTGATTCCAAAAAGATTCGATTCTAATAGTAAATTAATCGAATCGAATCGAATTGAAACCCATTTTTTACATAATAACCGATCTGACTCCAAAGTAATTTTTAATGGCGCCTAAATGCTNATCATTTTGCTAGAATTAGAACTTGTTNGGAGTTGGCTTGAGCTGTCTATGAGAAAAAATTTAGAGATTCGATTGAATCGTTTCCAATCCCTACTTCCGAGTATATTATTAATAATTAAGAATAGAAGAGAAATTTTGCTTTAATAAAAGGGATGTCAGGTGTATGCGGTTATGTTCGATTTGTTAAATAAGCCTTCAGTTTGGCTCAGTTAATTATTTAATCAATTTAAGCAAAAAATGATGATATTTCAAATATCCGTAATTTTAAATACGAATAAACATTATCAGTTATGATAAAACTTTAGACGATATTCTCCTAATTTGTTTTTTATATCATAAACGTTTCTATTTTAATTAATCCATTTAATCATGTGATGATAAATAATAATTATGAAATTTGAACAGGACCTTCTAAACATATCAACTCTGTACCATCTGGATTTAAAACTATAATATATATATATTTTTAAGGAAATAAATCAATGATTAATATCCATATAAATAAAATAAAAAATAAATAAATTTACATATTATACTTACGAGTGTTTCTCACACGAAGTCCATTTAAACTTTTAAGTGCTGGATCATTAGGTATAACAACACTAATATTATAATCAAAATTACCAGCAGGAATAGGGCATAATTGTGAACCTGCAGGCACGTTTAGACCAAGAACTTCGTTACAAAAATCAACTTTATAGGTAAAAACTGGAACAAAAATGATTCCTTGAATTTGTAAGATCGTATTTTGTTGAATTTGTACTTGTGTTGTTCCTGCCAATTCTAATGCTAAAACTTGTCCAACAACTATTGGGTTCGGAGTAAAAGTAAGTTTTGTAATAGTTACTGGATATGTTTTTCCACTATCACATACTTGGAAATTATTTGTTTGTCGAGGAATTAAATTACTAGATGAAGTAGTGAAAAGGATAAAAATAAATATGATAGAAAAAAATTTATTCATGATTTTTTATAAATAAATTTCTTAATTATTCAATCAATGAAAAAAAATATATATTTTTTTCTTTCTTTTTTTTTTTTGAGAAAGCTGGAACTTAAAAATATAAACAATCGGTAAAAGTATTAATGGTGAACGGAAAGCCACCGGCGGCTGATCAGCCTCAATATCAATATATTTATTATTACAGTATTACATATTGTTGAAATAATGTGTTTATCTATAAATAAAAATGAAAATCTAATCTAATCTAAATAATCAAAAGTCTTTTTAGGAAAATCGAAATCAAATATTCATGATATTTTTTGTGAGAAAACACGAACAACAGGAATCTTAGTATTATATGTATTTGCTTCTTCACAATATGTATCAGCAATATTTGGAATATCTCTTGATTGAATTCCCATAAATCCAGCATAATGTGGTAAATAAATGTTGATAATATCATGAATAAATTGTGATGCAATTTCACCAAGTTTTCCACCATGTTTACCAATTGGTAAATATTCTGTTAGTCTTTGAACATTTTCCACTTTATTTGTCTCCTTTAAGAATTCTTCATATTTATTAACAATTCCCATATTTCTATTTTTCATAGGTTGTATATCGGATACTAAATTATTAAAAAGAAAAATAATTTTATTGATTTTTTTTTTTTTTTNAAANAAAAATTTTTAAATATAAATTTATTAATTATACTTACAACTATTTAAAAGATTGGTCGAAATTGGTCCTGAATTCTGAAAATCCATGTCAAATTCCGTCAACTAATTAAAAAAAAATTGTTTTTTTTTTTAATTTCATTCAAAAAAAAAGAATAACCAAATAAAAAAAAAAATTTTTTAACACACCTCAACCCAACCACCAGGTTTCAAACACCTAACTAATTCTTTTATTATGTCTTTCCATTCTGTTTCGGAATATTCCCACGCACAAAACCTCATAATGATAAAATCAAATACATTATCATCGTACGGAAGTCCATCTTTTTGAATGTCTGATTCAATGAATTCAACATCAAAAGGTTTTCCATCTTCATCCTGAGATATAGCATTCATCCCTATATATGTACATCCAGGATAATTTGCACTCATTTCAGCCAACCATGTTCCTAATACCGTACTAATTTAACAAAAAAACAATATATATATATATATATTTTAAAAAAAAGGAAAAAAATATTTCATTTTGATCATAAAATTTTAATTACTAACTTCACATTAAGAATACTTGCACTCCATCCTGTAAAAACATTATGTACAGGCGAAGAAAAATTTCCTTTAAAAATTTCTCTTACAAGATGATGTCTTAAATGTATGTTATATTTTTCATTCTCGCTCAATGTTCGATCATCATAATCAGTCGAAGACTTTGAATAACTTTTTCCCATTTTTGATATTCTTGTAAATTATAAATTAATAAAAGAAAAAAAAATAAGGAAATATTTATATCTTGGGTAATCAAAGTTTAAAACATGGCGCATTGTGACATGAAATGACGCAAAATAAATATGTAACACAATATCACAACATGTTAATATAAGGTAATTAAATAAGAAAATCAACACAACCCTCAAATTACGCAAAATACTTTATGTTACATTCGAAAAAATCGTAAGATTTTTTTTTTAAAGTTTGTTCCAAATTTGATATCATCCGTTTCGTCCTACCGCCCATCTCAAAAAAAAAAAAAAAAAAATTGTAATTTTCACATTTTCACATAATTGATCAAATCAACCAGTAATCAACTCCCTTAGACTCTTACCTGAAAATGCATGATGAACTCCATCTAATCATGGAAATTATACAATTAAATTGATTTGTTACCAAGAATTATCAATTGAAACTATGGCCAATCGGATTTAGAATGTGTGCTTTCACCTAATTATCGTGAAGCGTATGGTCATTACATATGATTAATTAATGCATACTCTTTTTTAATTACTTTCAATCTAGAACGCTCTTTATTTCAATAATATACAATGTGATGGGCAAATTGCATTGATGAAACTTTAAAACTTATTGTTTTTTTTTTTTTTTTGAATTGGTTCATAATCGTCTTCATATGCATTAACCTGTAAAATAAAGTAAATAATTTCGAAGCTCCAACCATCTTTATTCATAATAATCATTGGAATGAAACATTCATTTATTATTTATATTATTTATTCGTTATAACTTGGTTCACCATAAATGTATAACAAAAAAAAATTGTGACCATGATCCGAATGAAAAATGAACACTATTAATCTATTATAGTACCTTATATATTTCTATTATCTTTAACATCGTCGTCAACTATAATTTCATTCGAAACAAAATTTACAGATATTGGAGGAGATCAAACTTTTATGCTGGAAAATGAACGTTAAAATATTTATGATTGTCGCTCATTATCTGTAGTGCCGGCCAACACTATATGTAATTTTGGCCAGCACTATGCTTACTTGGTATCCGGGTAAATTACGGACCGCCCTTAACGTACTGTACATCCGGGGACTATAATATAGTATATGGAAGGGGGGGGGGTAAAAATATTTGTGGGTAGCATTACGTGTTTATCAGTATTACACCATAATCTATCTTTTCATAATGATTAAGTCCTAATAAAGAAGAAGTTTATGAAAAAACATAATGGGTAAGTCAACATGTACTTCATGGGATGGAAGGTTTTGATTGGCCTGAATTCTTTTACTTAAAAAACGTTCGAGAGAGTTTTATTAATAATTGTGATATCACCAAACATCCTTCTATACAAAAAACCTTGTAGATATAATAAAATATAATGCATACAATCAGCAGAGGGGACAATATTTACTGTGGATATTTTTCTTTATTATAAAATTCTTCGAATCAATAAAATATAAACCGACTCTTTGGATCATGGTATGATTATTCTGATTAATATAATTAGAAAATTGGAATATAAATCATTTGAAAATTCTTTTTGATAGAAATCACAAATTCATGTTCTTCTTTTGAAAAGAACTATCTATCGCTTAAAAGAACAATGTCTAATTATTGCTGCATTACACTATCAAATAATTTATCCTTTAGTAAAGATGAATAATTAAAAAAGAAAGGGACCTGATATTCAAGGTACTGTACCAGCACTCCATTTATGATAAAACATAATAAATCCATTAATGAACCTGTAATAAACTATAGATTACATGATTAATATCAATTAAAATGTCAATCTCCAAAAATGGATTTGAAAAGAATTCTAATATCGTGTGGCATTGAACAAAAGACATTAAACAAAATAGATTTTCTTTACCAGATATGTTTTTGGAGAAACCATAATATAAAGTAATAAAACATAAAAGTAAAGTTTGATGTGTCATTATGTAAGATATTTCAACCTTCGGATTTAAATCCGATTTCCTTCGAATCGGATTTATATCCGCGAAAATCTGATCAGGAAAATCGGATATAAATCCGAATAAACAACCGGATATATTATAAGTTAAAATAATTCGGATTTACTTTTTTAAATTCAGTTTTAATCATAAAATTTATTTATAACTAAATAAAAAACAAACAGAACTATTTTAATTTATTACTGGTTTGATTAAAAATGCAAAGGAATTTGATTACTTTTTTATTTATATTAAACATAATTTTAAATACTCGCCTTTACAATCAAATTTAAAAAAACTAATTCCGACTAATATCCTAAAAAGACATTTTGGTTTCAAAAATCGGGAAAAAAAGTGAACCACTTAATTACTTTCATGAACGTGATTGTGAATAATTTTTTAACATCTGAATTTTTAACTTTTTTTCCGATAACGTTTTTGTATTTTTGCCATATAATTACAGTATGTAATAATATACTGAAAATAAAATAAATATAATCCAATTAATACTTTTAAGGGAATAAAACAATAAGTATATGTAAAAAGGCAAGTGCAGCCATTGTAATACAACTAAAGTAGAGTTTGGGGTAAAAAAAAAATAATAATAATTTCTAATTATAATTATTGATTATAGACAAAGTTTTATTGTAATACAACCAAATTGGAATTTGGGGTAAAAAAAAAAAAAAAAAAAATTTTTTTTTTTTTTAAGTGCATTATTATAGATTCTATAGGCTATATAAGTTATAGCCTAACGCGGTATAAAAAATATAGTTTTAGATTTAGATTTTTTTTTTTGATTTTTATGTAAATTGATTTAAAATCAAAATGTGACACTACGTAGTACGATACATTTTTTATCCAATCGTAAAAACCTGAATCAAAATGAACCCCAATCTATACATAAATATGAGTATATTTGGTTTCAGTATCAATTATTGAAAGAGAGATTAAAATCAAATCCTGATGAGTCGAATTCAATTTTTGATTCATTCACTCATCATTATATACTGTTCACTTCATTCATCAAATATTTACTAAAAAAAAAAAAAAAAGATGGTTATTTTTTTTATCGCTCATTAATAAAGCATATAAACTGATTGATTATTATCTAAATATGAGGCAAAACCTTTCCTGTGGCTTGAACGGTGGCTAAAAAAAATCACCTTGAGATTTGTCCGATTGAAGTTTCGATGCATAACATTTCACCTAATTTAAAATTACACATAAGATCCTGTTTCTAAACTGGATTTACAATATTTAAGTGTAACAATTCAATATCTGATACAACATAATCTCCAAAATATTTTATTCATCGGACAACTTTTTGTTACAAAACAATGTACAATTGTAAAACAACGGAACGAAATCAACGAATCATCCAATCAGCATTTAAACGAAGATAAGGTATTAAATGCTAAATACCTGCAGATTGTTCTATTGATTTGAAGGATATTAAGAGTCATAATAAGAATAATTAGTTTATCAAAGGAAACGTAATTGTTTTGTTTATCATCCCTTATATATATTGGTCCTTCATAATTAACAATGTATGAAAATATAACTTGCTATATTTGAAGCAGTTATTGTGTTTCAGAAATGCCAAGATAAGTAGATAACATTGTTAACAATAAGCGATGTTACACATTCAAAACAAAGGTACAGGTATATCTTATGATTTTTAGCAAAGAAAGAATTAAAAATAATACATATTAATTGATTAATAACAATAATGAATAATGGAATTTAGATGTTGTGACGTGCTAACCCATTGATGTATGGAAAATCTAATTAAACACATGTTAATGTTGATCCGAAATCTGAGACTTAACACAAAATCGTATATACTTAATATAATTTTTTTTTTTTTCGTTTATTATTTATTAAAAATCAAGGTCAATATACAAAAACTTTTACCCGTGAAGATTACTACATATTGTACGACTACGCTATGATATGTAACTAATGTAAGGGATAACCCACATGTCTTTTATCTAATTTCCGAAATCCTGAAAATCAATGTTTCATCGAATAATTAATTATATCATTATATAAAAGTAGGTTATAATAATTACTATATGTAAACCTAGATAAGACATTGAAAAATGTTTTTCCAACAAATCATTTCTTTCTCTTTATTTTCTATGGAACTTAATATAGTAATTCGGAACGAAATTATAAATTAATTATATATTTTAAAAATCTTCAAACAAAAAGGAGACTTATTAGACTTATTAATAAGGTTTAGAACGATCAGTACAACAAAAGAAAAAGATGTTACTATTATTACACAGGTTTTGTCTGACAAATCTGATAATTTTCATCTTGCAATGGAAGATACCGAGCGTGGCTTAAAAAAATGATACAAGTTATACGGACCATAAAACGGATTATAAAGATAATTATATAATAATGTAAGACAACGGAGAAATTATTATTGCTCAATTCTTCCTCATCTTCTTTTGTAATAAAGTAAATATTGAACTTTTTATAAATCATTTGTTAATGACATTACATATTGATTATAATTTACAATCTGCATAACGTGAACCAATTATTTAGATCATTGTTGGTATTTTTAATCAGGACATTGTTGGCAGATAGTTTCTAAATTGAGTTTAAAAAAAACCCCATTCCTTAAAACCGCGTGTCGAATTTTATTTGTAATTATTATATTTCAAGCCACTTTAAAGAAAAATATATGTTGTACTTTATGCATCAATTTTTCTCGTAAAACAGTCTTTACCGGGAAACTTGGCGTAACTGGGGTTTTTTCCATTTATTTATTTCATTTATTTTTATTTATTTTTTTTCTTTTACGTGTGAAAATAAATTTTTATAAATTGACACCAACAATAATTGACATTTTAACTTATGATGAAAAAAGAATTTTATAGAATTTATTTTTTTTTTCTGGTTGGATTTATATATATGTGAGCTATGGTTTTTTTTTGTCTTCAAATTTTTTAATTATCAATGACTAATTTCAAAATTACCTATTTTAAATATCTATAGGTATAAATAAATCAATATTCGAACTGAATGATTTTTCTTCCTTTACTTTCTTCTATACTCCTTTATTCCTGAATCTTTTTTCTCGTTAAAGTTCGAATAAACTTTCTTTCAATTTTATTTTATTCTTTTATTCTCTTATTTTTATTTTTATTTTTTACTATCTTTTTATAATGGGGAATAAATTTTCGAAGAAACGCCCTTTTTTTATTAGAAGGAGGCGTGATGATTCTGATATTTCTAACACAGAAATAACGGAAATTGATTATGTGGACACAATTTGGGATGCAAATTTTTCATGGTTAGAAGGAAGGCGCGTTTCGGACGAATTTTATCTAATAGAGAGATACTGTGCTGAAGTAAGAATGAAGTTTCTTTTTATAAAATGAATCTATATTTTTTTATTATTTTATTATTTTATTAAAAAGTTTACGTTGGTAAACGAACTTAAATTTTAGGCTGATCGATTAGCTTATTGGGTATGCATCTATTATTATTGTATCCCTTTCACATTTTAATATGCATTAAACTAAACCTTTAATAAAAAAAAATCAGATGCATATAATATTTAAATACATTTTGAGGGGAAATTCTAGAATTCCTCTAAATTCAAATATGAAGGTAATCATTTTTTTATATTTGTCAAATGTTACATTTATCATTTTTATCTAATTTGTATTGTTATTGTATTTCCTTTTCTTCGTTCATTAAAAAAAGAAATGTCTACATATCGGGTAAGTTGTATGGTAGGAATTTTTTCATTGAATTCATTTGATTCAAATTTTGATTTTATTTTTAGTACGGGTCATTATATTTGGTTAATCGAAATGGCTGAGTAAGATATATATTTAGTAAAAATGTTTAGTTAATAAATTTAAGTTACTTAAAAAAATATTTATTCATTAGAGATCATGATGGCATCCAATTTGATGGGTTTGATTTAACCTTTTCATCTGAAAGTGAGGAATTAACTACTCCTTTACCGCAAAATGCGAGGTTCGTTCGTGGAAGTATTTTTGAAGGTAAGTTTCATATGACAGTTCATGTGATTTATAAATTATGCTGCGCAAATAATAATATAATTAATTTATTATTTGTTTGTTAAAAGGAG
Organism: Glomus cerebriforme; assembly: GCA_003550305.1. Taxonomy (NCBI): domain Eukaryota; kingdom Fungi; phylum Glomeromycota; class Glomeromycetes; order Glomerales; family Glomeraceae; genus Glomus; species Glomus cerebriforme. Next base: position 397,224 of record QKYT01000015.1, on the reverse strand, counting down.
GACTTCCTTATCCAGATAATTATTTCGATTATGTTAATGGTAAGTTTATGATTTGATTTATGAATTACTTGAATAATGATAATAATATTTTTGAATTTAATAGTAAGGTCTTTATTGACTTGGCTCCCCGATGACAAGATTTCATATGTTATTGATGAAGTTCGGAGAGTCACGAAACGAGGTTGCTTTGTAGAAATATTGGTATTTTCTTTTAACATATTTTTTTTAAATCATTTTAATAATTTTAAATTGGTTAATTTAACTTTCATTTTCATTTTTTTTTTTTAACTTTCAGGAGTTGGACCTCTTTATCAAGTAAGTATCATTATGTTATGATCTCCAAGTTTGGTCTCCGGTTCCAAACCGGTTTCAAACTGGTTTGACTTAAATCAAATCAAACCCGGTTTAACATGCGGACCGGAGTTTTAAATCACCTTTTTGGGTATTTAATATTTCCTTTTTTAGTTAAAAAGAAGTCTAGCATGTAAACCGGTTTGAGGCAGGAAACTGATTTCTGTTAAAACCGGTCTGAAACCGGAAACGAAAACCGGATATATCTTTGAATGAAAATTAATATACATTTTTTTTAATAAATAATTAGAAATGGGACTCCATATTATGAAGACAACCTCGGGAAAATTTGGAAGGATATTTGTAGTTTCAAAGGCTACGATCCTTCCAGAATAATTAATATGGATAAATTCTTTGATAGCAGCCATTTTGCATCTGTGAATTTATCAAAATTATCGATCCCTATCGGTAAATATGGTGGAAAGGTAATTAAAATATATTATTTATGATTTTAAAAAAATCATAATAGTAATAATAATTTTAAATATTTCGTAGGTCGGGGAATTACATGCTGAGCAATTTGTTAATGGCACAAACGCAGTTGCCGCTATAATTAAAGATAAGTTGAATATGAGTTACGAAGAAATTCAAATCTATCTTCAAGATATTGTTAAGGAATTGAATCTGAACCAAGCATATAGTAATTCGTATCTTATTTGTGCTCAAAAAAATTGAGAGAATTTACCACAAATATAGATAATACAGTATAATTGTATGATTTAATAAGCTTATATAATTAATTTAATTATTTATAATATAAATTAAGAAATTGTTACAAGAAATAATAAATAAACTAACCAATCTTATTAAGACTTTATTTGATAATATTTCCGCGTCAAATTCTACAAGGATTATATAATCCAATATGTTTTTTATTTTTTTTTTCAAAATAACATTGTTACAAATTTTGTTACACTACCGAATTAGATAATTACCAAAACTATAATAATATCTCACAAATACCCGTGCGAATATAACCACATCACTTTCATTACTAATTACTACGTAAGAATTTTATATGAATATGCCGATCTGCCCGATTCGTTCATATACAGTATGTTTAGTCATCACCGATGGCTAAACCATTGTATACAACTTACTATAAAAGTTTTCTGATCGGCTGCTTGAACTATTAATTTTCTGAACAGAAAATCTTGGGCAAAAAAGAAATTTCAAATATACTCGAACAGAAAAATCCATTCTCGTCTAATGATTCTGGGATAGTGAACTCCTATATTGTACTGTACATAGCGTTAAAAAAACTATCATCGAAAAGCCAGCTTTTCTGTTAATAACAATATGAGCCACTATTGGGATTTCATTTACAAGATCTTTCAAAAATTTTATGACCGCTTCTGGACATACTGCTTATAGAGAAAAATTAAAGACATATAACTCATTGTAATTGTAATGACCGTATAAACGGTTCATAAATATCTTACAAAGAATATTTTTAAAATGGATTTCTTTCGCAGTTACATAGATATTTCAAAGATATCTACACTTTCTCCGACAGCTCAAAAAAAAAAAAAAAATCTTTAAAATTTCGTTATATAGTAATTTATTATGTTTTATATACCGAAATTGTAACAAATTCGAGTTCGATATACTGTATGGATCATTATATCCAGATTTGAGTTTCATTTTTAAAATTTTAACCAAGAGTTTCGTAAATTAATATTATATCATTAATTTATAAAGAAAATCTTAGAAGATGTTATTGATTTCAATCTGAAATAGTAATCTATGATCACATATTTCAATAGCATAATATCCAAGTATAATGCTGGTCAAAGTATCATAATTCCGATCAAAATTAACATCATGCAGTCCAATGGACGATGATAATTATAACAGAAAAATTGTAATCTAAATTGTAATCTTTTAAATTATTATTCCATATTAATCAGAAAATCCAGATGTCTGGTGTTGTTACAAGTATAGTTCGGGCGGAGTTAACGATAATTTAATTTCGGTTGAACAATACAAGATCAAGTTATTTTTAGTCCTCATAGAAAAGCATATTCCGGATGATTACAAAAGTGTCGGAGTCGGCCCTTTAACTTGACTTTTCTTGATCCAAAACGTGATGATTGATCTCTTAACATCTGTAGATGATGTTATTTGTCATTTTTCTGCTAAACGCCATATACTGTAATGTTTCTATTTTTTAAATGAATTTATTAATATCACCAGATATTTGGTCACGAAAAATAATTTCATATCACACGAAAAAAAAAATTATTTCACGCGTTAAAAATCTTGTCACGCAATATCTGCGTTTACATTAATAGAATACGATATGTTATAATAGATCAATCATGATAGGTACGATACTAAACATACCACAATGGCATCCGATTGTAACACGATTGTATAACAATATCATTTATGTAGACGTTACGCTTATACCTACTTCTCTAGTACGGTATTCTTTATTTTTTTACAGGTATGAATCAATTTTTTTCCCGTATGAAATTTATTTATTGATCATATATCATACACAAAGTTACAGCAATACATAGTCATACCTATAATATTTATCGAGACAATAATAATAATTTGTAAATGATAAAAACATTGAAAGCGAGAGAATTTATCTTTAAATAAATACAATAAAATTATGAAATTTGATTCGTAAAATATTGATTGAATAATAATGATAATATTTCAATTATGGCTTTTCTTTGGGAACGTTATATGATCGATCATATTTGAAAGGTTTAAAATAATCATGATATAATTCTCAAGTAATAATTGCGTGTTGTGCCAGCAACTTTTGTGCTATACTGCAGGTATGATACGATCAGTAAATGGATTATCATACCGGGTTCAGTTATAATTGTAAAAAAATACCGTACTAGAGAAGCACAAAAAAGTAACGTAATCATTTGAGTACAAAATGTCGGAGGTTTGCCGAGGTTACATTATATGAGGAATATGTATTAAGTATACAAAAATCAAAATATTCCAGATTCGGTTATGGCGTTAATATTCCATTGTCATGTGATTTGTACTAAATTTTGATTGGGGTTCATTTATACTGTATTGTTTTTCCGTATGATTTCGTACATATTCGGGTTTTCCGTATATTTTTCGTATCAAAATTTTTTCGAAATATCAATCATTTTGAAAATGTCAATAAATTAAAATGAATAAAATGCCAAAAAAAAAAGAAAAAAGATTACTCATAAAATAATAATGAAAAAAAATCAAAACTCTGTTAAAAACCATCCTAGATAAGTAAAGTACTTAAAAATAAGAATTTACGAATCGTTCGCTGATCTAATTAAACTCTAATCAAATTTGTACAAATTTTAGAAACTTTAACCATTTTTAAGCAAAGGAAAACTTTATTCCATGTTATTTTAATTGACTTATACGGTAATAATGACCATCACTACTCATTATTCATCTTTCGCCACTTATTAATTAATATACATTTTACTACAAGCAGACGTTGGCGTAACGCATGTTAGAAATATTGGGCGTACAAATGACAACTTGTTTTTTTTTGTGACGCTTTATGAGATTTGCGATAGACATTAACGAGTAATATAGAAAAAATAATGATTAAATGATTAAAAAAAATAGTATGAGTTTGCTTATTCATTATTAAATTATTTAGAGTTCAAATTTTAAAGAAAATAGTTAAGAGGAAGAAGATGATAAGAATGAATTCATTTATTATTAAAAAAATATTTTAGAAATTGTTAAAAAAATTTCATCAGTTTATATCAAATATTAAATAGACATTATTTGAACTTCATATAATTTTAATTACCATAATTATCATAATAGTTTATCACAATATAAACAAATCAATAAACGACAAACAAACACTAAATAACTCGAACCAAAAAATCATTGGTTCGATTTCCAAATACTGTATGTAATGTAGAATAAAAAAAGTTATATTTTTCCTTGTATTATCATTGATATTAAAACGATTTTTTCCGTGTATTACAAATTTTTAAATGTTTTATTAAATGCAGCAATTTTAAAATCTGAGATTAGAAACAAAATATGATTACTAAGAAAGAAATTCTTTAAAAAAAGGACGATAATTTTAAAATTCATCAAAATTAAAGAATTTATAATTTATTGAAACAAGGTATTAGTATTTTAAATTGTATTTGGACTTTGTTGGTAAGTAGAAGTGATTTTAATATTGTTTTTAGACAAAATACATAAAAAATAATTGATCAATAAATTATGTATAAGAAACGGTTTTAGTTCAAGTGGACACTCCTTATTTATATTTAGATCTAAACCATCGATATGTTGTTCTTCTAAACGTAATACAGCCAAGACATGCGTGTGACAAAACAAAAAATCTTATATCAGTTATTTTATGGGAAGTGACGAATATCGGTTAAAGATTGATATAGAAAATAAGAAAATAAAAAAATATATATATATTATATCTGCGAATAACTGTGGTATTTAATCAATGATTTTGGACTCCGTTAAGAACCAATTAAATTAAATCCCAATACCAATAGTGATTACTATAAGTGCCGAATGAGTAGTTTATCCGGTATAATCATAAACTTTTCTTTAATTTTCTTTTAAGCTTTCTACTCTTTAGCATATTTAACTTGTTCTTTATTACAAACATTCTTGAAAATTACAACCACTAATAAAGTAATAAAGTAATAGGATTAGTTTAAGTATTTTAAAAATTATATTAAATTCATACTGATAAGCTTGCAAGACTGCAAGTCGTATATCATTAATGTGAGTAAAATCATTAATATTGACTATCAATTTCAAAAATAGGATTGAAAAAGTAATATACGAATGACAGGTAACAAAATTTAATTATAGTTAATATGCATATTAATAAAATGTTAAATAGATACAGTACATATGATAGTTGACAACATCAACATATTTACGCGAAAGAAAAATACAAGATAACACGAATAATTTTTAAAGCATGTGTTAAGAACCTCGTCTGAATTTCTTCTAAATTTCGTCCATATAAATTTTTTTTTTTGTGTTGCTATTTTATTAATAGAACCTTTCTGTTATAAAAATAGAAGAATTAGATAATGTGGGCGTGCGTCAGGGGAAATTTCAGATTTATTGTTTGATCATGCAGATCAATTAGGACGTAACCGTTTAATTTATCGAAAATTCGTAAATGTCCGTTATGTCATCAATTATTATGCGTACTCGATAAATTACAACACATGAAACTATAAATTTTGATTGGGACAGGATTCCATTTTTAAATTGATTGCATTGATTGTGTTTTTAAACAATTTTTTTTTGTCCTTCAATAATATTCTTTTTTCGACCCCCTTCCCATGAAATAACAGACAGATAATGCGAGATTTAATACGTTACACGATCGGCCTAAACTAATTTTGTGACTGCGCCCAAACAATTCGAAATATTTTTTTCATTTTAATAATAATTCCAAAATAAGTTAATAAATTGTTTCATGAATTGTTTCGAAAAAAAAAATTCCTTCCTTGAAATAAAGTTTCGAATTTCGAACGAATGAGTATATAAAAAAAAAAATTTTTTTTTGTCAAAAGGGTAAATTAGGAAAATTTTTTTTTTCAATTACCCGTTTTAAATAAAAATTTATTTTTATTATCTATCAAAAAAACTTTATAAATAAAACGACAAACCTTTTTTTTTTTTTTGTAATTAAAGTATTGTTGCATGTGCATTAAACAGAAAGATAGAAAACATAATATATATATATATATTTTTTTTCGAACCTTCCATAAGAAAATATTAAGAATAATAAATATTATATATTTTATATATATTAGTAATATTACATCACTTATAACAACTTTTACGTCACGCCAAGAATTTTTCTAAAATACCATAAATATATCAAATAAATAAATATTGTTTTTTTGATTAAACAAAAAAAAAATCTTAATGAAAAAAACAAAAATTCGACAAATAATAATTTCTTAAACCGTTCTAGTCTAAATGTAAGTTAAGTCATTCTCTGTAATATGTCATCATATAATGTTAACTATTGCAGTAGAAAACTTGAATTTCGCATATATTGTTTATACTTTATTACTCTATAATAGTCTACTTTCCATATGGTACTTTATTTTTTTACTATAAAAAATTGTTCCCTAAAAATGATAATCCACGTGGAAGTATATATTAAGAAATTTTATATCACGGGTAGTGATTAATTTAAATAAACAAAAACACAATTGGAAATACCAATTAAATACAAAATGAAAGTTTCAAAGGATCATTTTAGGACGGGGACACATTAATTAAAAATTTCTATAAAAGGAGTTATGATTAATTTTGATGGATCTCCATAACGCATTGTTAAAAGATTAGTGAATTTTTTTTTTTCTTTATTATATTTTTTTTTACAAAAAAGATATTCTACAAAAAGAAGGAGAACAACAATGATCGATTCATTTATGTAAATTAATCAATCATTCTCTGATTTCAAAGTAAACTTTATATGTATAAAAAAGTTTAAATAATTTTATATTTTATTTTAATTTTTTTTTTTTTTTTGTTTTAAATTACCTTTGTTCATTCTTAATTTTTTTTTTTTCATTTATTTAGAATTGCTTTTTATATATTTTAAAGAAGACATTTAGAAAGGAATTAATTATTGGGAAATTATTATTTGTTACAAAGAGAGTTTTTATTTATTACACAAAATTCAAAACAAAAAAGCAAATATTTAATAATCATAACACCATTAATATTCGATATCAATGAATTAATATATATTATGCATATATAAATATAGTTATTACTTCCAGATAACCTATTTTTTTTTTTTTTTATTTTTCTCGTCCTTTTATTCCATTCTTTTGGTCCTTTTAGTCTTTAAAGACTTTACATTCCTTTTTTTGTATCCCAATCATTTCACCAACACCAACGCAGGGGTGGAGGTTGACGGAACGACGATTTTCTTGTTTTTATCCAACAAACATATACAATACATAACATACGAATATTTTTTTTTTTTTTTTCCTCCCTCTCCCTTCCCTATTCCCTTTCTCTCCCTTTTCACTTCGTTTCGTCTTTCATAAAAAAAAAAAAATCATTTTTTTTTTTATATTAAAATGATTGTGATAATAATAATATTTTTAATATTAAATTTTATAAATTTAATATTAGGACTTCCTATTATAACGTCAAATATACAACCAAGATGGGGACATTCTGCCACTTTAGTAAATTCAAAAATATATTTTATAGGAGGGAGAACTGTAGGAAATGTTCTGGCAACAGAGTTCCTAAGTTTAGATGTATCAACAACATTCACAACTTTACAACCAGTATGGGATTTATTAGATACCATAGGAATACCAAAAACAGTAGGTCATTCAGCAGTAAGAGGTGGATTAAATAATGATCAAATAATAATATTTGGTGGTGGTGTAGATGATGTAGCAACTGCTCTTACGAATAGTTTATACGTTTATGATACAACTAGTAATTTATTATCAAATCCAAAAATACCAAATGGTCCAAATAGAAGGTATGAACATTCTGCTATTTCAAATCCATTAGGTGAAATGTTAATTTATGGTGGATTAATTGACCCATCTACTGGTAATCAAAAAACAATAACGACATCAGAATTATGGGAATTAAATACATCTAATTTAATTTCATTAAATTCTTGGAATGGTTATGAATTAATTGATAATTCTCCAGGTATAAGAAGAAGTCATACTGCTTCATTAATTGATAATAAAATGTATATACTTGGAGGTTTAGCTGGTGACACATTATTAGGAATGAATGTAATTTATGTATTTGATTTAAATGAAAATAGTTGGGATGTTAAAACTTCTACAGGTGAAATACCAACATCAAGAAGTGAACATAGTGCTGTTGTAGCTAATAAAAAAATTATAATTTATGGTGGTACGGATTCGACAAGAAACATTTTATATGGTGATGTAGCTATATTAGATACAAATACATGGATATGGTCAAGTCAAGATACGACAAATCCTCCATCAAATAGAAGGGGTCATACTGCAACTCTTGTAGGTGCTAATATGATTGTAGCATTTGGTACTACGGATATTTCTATTGAATCAAATATTTATATTTTAAATATATTAAATTGGTCTTGGATAACTCAATATATTCCAATGGAACTTCCTATAGATGATGGTACTTATACTACAATGAGTAATATAACGAATCCAAATATTAATCATAATCAACAAAATGATCTTAATAATAAGGATGAAACTAATAGAATTTATTTAATTGTTATTATAGTTTTAGCAGTTATATGTGGTATATTATTCATCATTATAATATCTTATGTCATTTATAAAATTATTGATAAACGTAAAATTGAAAGTGGTGAGATTTTAGTAGGTTATCCATATAATTCAAATCCTCCTCCAACAACACAACCACCATCAAATAATAAGCATCGACCAACTTTTCTTTGTTTAAATAGAAGTAATAAGAAGTTAAAACATGAATCAACTGAAGTATTATTTGGTAATACATCAGTACCAACATCTCCATCAACGGGTCCATCAACACCTCATACTTCAAATAGATTTTCGAATAGTTCAGGAGTTGGGAGAGTGACTTTTAGTAATATTATAGAACAATATTCTCCGGAGAGTGAAGGTTCAGATCAATCTCCATTAGATATTGAAAGAGAAGCTGAAAATATAAGAGAAAAATTAGGAGCAAATAATGATACTATCTCTCAGAGACCTAGTGTTGATGATTTAAGATATAGTAAATTAATTTATTACGTTACAAACCCGGATAATGAAGATAACGAAGATGATAAAGATGATGAAAAAGGAGAAGTAGCTGATGAAGAAAATGATGAAGAAGAAGGTGATGACGATGTTGATGAAGGAGAAGTAGATGATGAAGAAGGTGGTGATGATGATGATGATGATGAAAAAGATCAAGAAAAGAAAGATGAAGAAGAAGAAGAAGATAATAAAGATAATAAAGATGCGTAAATAGTAATTGATTCTACTTTATGAATAGAAATAGACATTAGATAATTTTTTATTTAATTTTTTTTTTAAAAAAAAGGACTTTTTTGTTAAATAAAACAACATGAATCATTTTCCCTTTTTTTCAGTTTTACCCCCCCAGATTTTCCCCACTCCCCTCTCAATTTTATTCACCCCCTGCGTTTATCATTTTTTTTTTTTTATACATTTACCTTTCCCCTTTTATTATAACATTAATTCCGACATATTGCTTTAACATATTCGTACGTTCCCATTCATCGTATTTCTTTACAAATGTTCTATTTCTATGTACATAATTTATGGAAAAATTTTCAATGTTGTTTTTTAGCAATCCCTTGTGTTTTTTTTAAATATAAATCATTGCAAATTTATTTATTCTATTTATTTTTTTTTTTTGTGTTTTGATTTTCACAATTGTAATATAAAAATTTTTTTATTGGCCGCAGTCGGCAAAAAAAAAAGAAATCGCCATTTTTTAAAATACATCACGTGATCAAAATATTTTATAAAATTCTCTGCAACTTTCGCGAATTATAAATTGTATCGGATTCGGATTATATGACTAACTGATTTTTTTTTAAAAAAAATTGCAAAATTTAAAAAAATAATTCATAAAAATAATTTTATAAATACATTAAAAAAAAAAAATTATTATTTTTTTTTTTTTGAATTTGGAATTTTCTCTTTATTGAATGAATTAATTCGAAAACCCTCTATTGTTTGTAAATTTTTTTTTTTTTAAAATTTTAAGGAAATTTTAAATAAACACACGTTGAAAATGAACGCATGTTGCGTTAAATAAAGACAAAAAAAGTAAAAAAGTACAAAAAAAAAACCGTAAACTTAATTTGGTTGGTTTATAATAAAAAATAATAGAGTTTTTTTAAGTTATCTAACATCGACAGTACAATAGTTATTTTTCTTATGAAACAAAAAGTTTAATTAATTTAAAAATACTTTTTTTTATATTTAAATGTTTCAGAACAACACGTGAATACTATAATGTGAATATTATAATTGATTTATGCGATTGATAATAAAATAATGTTTCACAATATTCGAAACTGTGTTTCTTAACCCCCAACATAATTTCACAACATATGTTCGATGATTTATCGAGAAAGTACAAGAACATAATAAACCCTTCCTTAATCCCCCCCCTAAGCATTAAAATATCGTCACTGTATTCTGATTGTCAATTGTTTCTAATAATAAAAAACTGAAATTATAAAAAATGGTTGGTTCTTTTAAATATTTGTTTACTTTTTGATTATGTTGATTATGTTGTTCGGATATTTACATTTTATTATTAATAAAATTCTCATCCGATATTTCTGCGGGTTTTTTTCGGAACATAAATTTACCGAACTAATCGGATGATTAAAAAAATCATTCTATAATATCACATCATCGTCATCATCAACGTCGTCATCATCATCATCATCATTATGATGACTTGATATCCGAAGAAAAAAAAAAATTTAAACACTGCCACATTACCATATTTTCTAGAAAGCAGGTTTATCGCCATGTACCGAAGATGAAACAAATTTAGTATCTTTTAATTAAGGGAAATAAGATATGATCTACACTGCGGAATAAAATATCAAGTTTATTAGTTTATTTGAGTTTATTATAGTTTATTATATAGTTTATTATATAGTTTATTATAAGCATCAAATAAAGTTATTGAATAAAAAAAAATAAAGAAAAATGAACGCATGGCACAACGATACTCGCAGAATCTGCGGAGATCTTTTAATTTTTTTTTTCTTCTTTCTTATTAAACTCAACCTAAAAGGAAAATGATCATTATCTTTTTCTTTTAAACACTCAAGTAATAGCTCCGCATACATACCATACACACCATACATACCGCATACTAAAAGAGACATGAAAGAACAATGTCTTTTTTTCATAATAACATTGTCCCTTTGTCTTTAATATCATGGTTCAAAAAAAAATTATATATATATTTTTTTTTATAAAGGATTTTTTATTACCCTAAATGAAAATTAGCCCAAACAATTTTTTGTTCACCAGGAATATCAAGTTTTTCGCAATGTAATGATGGGTGAAATTTTACCAATAATAGGTATGAAAAAAGCTTAAACATCGTACCAGATATTAAATTTGTAAGTTGGTGTGATTATTTTTTGTATTAAAGGAGAAATTTCTTTGTTTCTTTAGAACAAAATAGAAAAAAGGCATTTTTGTTGTTTGTATTGTTCCTTGTTGTAAATCTGCATATATGAACTTATATATTCCTTTGCCATCTTTGTACTTTTTGTGGTACATTATTCAGTATTAATAGTGTTCATAATGATGTAAACAAAATTACCCCTTTTTTTTTAAAACTATATATATAGCTCTAGTAATTTAACATTTTCCCTCGGAAAAAAAAAAAAACTCTCCAAAAAAAATTTCTATTTTTTTTTATTTTATTTTTTTTTTTTTATAAAAAAAAAAAAATTATATAATATTATTAACTAAAAGCAGAAAAAACAAATAAATAAAACCTGCTTTTTTAAAAACATAATTAATAATTAATAATAATAATAATAATTAATAATTAAAAAATTTCTGGACATTTTTTTTTTTATTTTTTATTAAATTCTCTTTTTTTAAACATATATATATATATTATAAAGATGCATTCGCTGGCGAACACCAAACCAACTCTTGGAGATGTTCTCAATAATGAAACATCATACCCTTATTCATTAGATGATTTTGCAACTTTTTTGGATCAAACTTATTGTTTAGAAAATTTAGAATTTTGGTTAGCAGTTAAAAAATATCGATTTTATGCTTCAAACTTTTTTAATTCCACCACATCACTTTTAATGTCTGATGTTGGTGATGTTCCGGAAATTCCCGAAGATTATTATTTTGATGACGCCTCTTTACGTGGTGATACTCCTGCTCATTTGGACTTTCTTAAACAAAAACTTTCCGATTTAATTACTACTTATATTTTACCAAATTCTCCTAGAGAAATTAATATTCCTTCAATAACAAGAGATGATTTATTAACAAATGTCTTTCAATATAATAATTATCATCCTTCTATACTTGATCCTGTTAGAAATCAAGTATTTGAATTGATGCAAGCAAGTAGTTTTAATCAATTCTTACTTGAAGCTGGTAATACTGAATTAAGAATGTCAAGTGAAGAGAGTGAAGGTCAAGATTCTGATTATTCTCCTACTTCCGGTGTCAGTTTTCGTGGAATTACTCGTCGTACCAAACAAACTTTTGGAGCCGGTTTAAAACAAAAATATAGAAAATTGATTAAAACAACTTCCTCTAAAATGCATGGAAATTAAAAACCAAAATTCTAATAATTTAGTATATAACATCATCATTAATAATGCATTTTCAATATATAATCAACCTTTTCTTTTTTTTTTTTCTTTTGCATTTCATACAATTTCACACAAATTTTTTTTTGTAATATACACGCTAAATAGACATAGATAGAATTTTTTTTTTGTACAAAAACAAACAAACCATATTTTTAGACTTCTATTTTTTTTAAAAAAAAAATTAACTTTAGAAAATTCCCCCATTCATTTTTCATCATTTTTTTTAGAACAAAAAAAAACCTCCCTCATCATCATCATACAAAAAACATATTAAGCAAAACAAAATTATCATTTTTATATATAGAGTAAGCCTTAACAATAACAAACCCACATTTCATATCACATTTTTTTTTTTGTTGAAAATGTAAAACATTCGTTAAATCCCTAACTTTTTAACGATTTATTATTCATTTTCGTCAAAAAAGACAATTATTTTTATTTAACATTTAAGCATTTATCATTACTAATATTATTATCGGGGATTTTCTTTTTAACGTATAAAAAAATATATATATTTTTTAATGTAATTTTAGTAAATCAAAAATCAAAAAAAAAAAAATCAAATAGAACAAATAATAAATAAAATAGAAGATTTTTTTTAAAAAAAAAATTATAAGTTTTCATCTTTGAATCTTGAAAAGTAAAATTCTTGTCTATAAAATTGAAATAAAATTCCTGACTAATTCTTCTAATTCAATTATTTATTTGTTATTTTTAATGGTGCTTGACAAATCGACGTACGAAATCTACGAAATCTTGAAATCTTTCGAGTATTGCGTCACATAATTTCTATATTTGTTATATAAAAGGTTTCCTTGTCAACTGAGTTATGCCACAATGATTGGCCAAAAATATCGATTGCGCGTCATAGTCTGTATCACTCCATCATTATTATATAAATAAAGTTATAAAAGTATATAAAAGTTGTTCCGTTATGACTTTATGATTGCTTTATGTAGATGTTCCGCTATGAAAGGATAAATAATTCCAAGTATGTATAACAATTCTACACAAGAGTTAATGATATCTTTTTTTTTTGCTTTCATTTTTTTCATTTTTTCCTATTTATTTCAATTATTTTATTTATTTATTTACTTTACTATTGTAAAAATAAAATAAAATAGATGGCTCATTATTAATACATCTAAATGTTTTTCGTGTAACATATGCGAGTCCAATAAAAAACAAGATTTATAACAAGATTTTTTGTAATGTTTAAAAAGAACAAAGAAAATTTCTATGTACAAGGATAAATATATTTTTATTGAAATTCTTTTTTTTTTGAATAATAACGTTGCATGGTTTAACTTAGAAATAGATCAACGAGTTAAAAATCAAATTATATAACCCACGTGTTCTTAATAAAAAGAACCGGAATTGTTTGATTGTCCATTATTTCAGTATTTTGACGGTCTACAAAAAAAAAAAAAAAACTATATATATATATATATATATAATTATATAATAGAGAGGATTTTTTTATCATCTTTTTGTTTTATTGATTTTTTTTTTTTTTCGTCGTCTTTATTTTTTTTTTTTAAAAAAAAAGAACTTTTTATTTTTTTATATTTTTATAAAGTTCTTCATCAAATAAAGAGAAACAATTAGTTGGTGAAATATAATAAAAAAAAAACAATAACAATTTTAGATGAATTCTCATTCGTTATACTTTTTTGTTTTTTGACGGTCGTCTTATTTTTTTTAAAAAAAAATTTAAGGAGTATTAGTTGTCGGAGTAACATTATCACGGTCTTTCATTTATAACAGTGTTTTTTTTAAAGGATTCCTTTAAAAAATACCAAAAGAATATCTTTATTATTATAAAAAAAACTTTAAAAAAAAAATGCATCAACAAGAAATTATTCCGAGTAATAATACTGTTGAAAGTGAATCCAATACCCCATCTGATTCCACCATTAACTTAATAATTTCCGATAATCCTACGGAAACTTTTCCAACTTCCCCGAATATTCCTATAACAAATGAAAGTTCTTTATTAAATAATCAAGATGATGACCAAAAATCATCCGACTTATCATCGCTTCAAAAAGATAATTTAATCAATTTATCTGGTTGGAGTGTTGTTGCTTCATGGAAAGATGAAAATTTTCAAATGAACGAACATCAAAAAGCTTATTTAGAAAATATGTTCGCTTCAGAAATTTTTCCTAGAGTTTATTTGGGAACGTAAGTTAATTAATTATTAATAACTTTTTTAATACACTTTTAATTACGATATTTAATTTTATTTATTTTAGTCAAATGGCAGCTTCTGATAAAGCTTGGTTGGAAGATCATCAAATTACCCATATTCTCACCATTTCTGACTTTCAACCAAATTATCCCGAGGTATTATAAATATAAATATATATATCTTTTTTCTAATAATAAATGAATTTTTTTTTTTAACATAAGCGCGTCCTTTTTTCTTTAAAGTCTTATACATGTAAAAGAATTTCCATTAAAGATCATATTACTCAAAATATAATTACTCATTTTGATACTTCATATAAATTCATTCAATCGGCTTTACAAGAAGAAGGAAATATTCTAGTTCATTGGTAAGTAGAGATATTTTTTAAAGTATTTTTATGAATTTTTTTTTTTTTTTTTTAAAAAAAAAAAAAAAGAAAATTTCTAACTTTATTTTATTTAGCCAAGCCGGAATTTCACGAAGCCCTTCAGGTAAATTTTAAAATTTTTTTTTTTTACTTTTTTTTTTTTTTAAAAAAAAAAATTAATATTATTTTTTTACCTATAGTTATAATCGCTTATATCATGAAATCTCATAAAGTATCATATGATGACGCGTTCAACCTTGTTCATTCAAAGCGTCCTGCAATCAGGTAAAGAAAATTACATGTAACAATACTTTTATTTTAAAAGTCAGTATCGGTACATATATTTATGATATATAATATATGTTTTTTTATTAAGTCCAAATTCAGGATTTCAACAACAATTAAAATTATACGAATCATTGGGATGTCAAAATTCGAAGACTAATCCAAAATATTGGAGATTTTTAGTCAAAAAATGGGGATACAGATTATTATTGTAAGTTATTATTTTATTTTATTTTTCGACAAGTAAATTATGTTAATTATTTATTTATATTAAATTTTTTTTTTTTTATTATTAAAGACCGTTATATACTTAGAAACTTTCATATATAGAAAATTTAAAATTCACTTTTACTTTCCTTTTCGATTTGCTTCGATTATAATTCATTCATTATAAAACGTAAATATTTATCACAAACGTAGACTTGATAGAAAAACGAAATTATGAAAGATCGGAAGGGGTCGCGTTAAACCATTTTGTATCAACACAAAATAGTCTTATAAATACAATTACCTTCATTTTTCATTCTTTGTACATATTAAATATTACAATAATTTATAATGTGTTAAATGTTCTTTTTTTTTATGAAAAAAATATTATTTTGAATATTTTGAATAGTAAATTATATATATTTCACATTCTTTTTTTTTCACTTCCTTTTTTTTATATATATATCACACACATACACTTTTTATGATAATAACGTGTAAAAAAAAAATTGTAAAACTCTATTACCCTATACACTGTGTATATTTTTTCTTTCTTTTTTTTTTTTTTTTTTTAAAAAAAAAAAGATTTATAACATATGTTTTTTTTTCTCTCTTTATTCTCCTTTTTTTTCAGGAGTTTTTATTTCTTGTATTATAACTACAAATAACTATGTATGGTATTTTTGTATACATTATATAATATAAATATACAGCGAATGTTTTCTCTTATGATTCTTTAAATCGAAAATTTCGACATTATTCAAATTATCATCAATCAATAGTAGTACTATTATAATATTATGTACAGTACTGTATGTAAAAAACAAATATGTAATTTGTCAAATGACCAATCAACAAAATGTCCATAGTTCTATAATTCCATTGTATGTATATTATATTGTACATGAATGATCGTTTTATAAATATACTTCATTCATTCTACTTATTCTTCTTTATAATTAATCTTACCCATCCAAGAATCGACCCGATTTATTGATAGTTAAAAAAAACTCGTGATTCGAATTAAAAAGTTAGTAATTTAATAACTTTATCAAATTAATAAATTTTAATATTCAAATTTTTTAGTAAAAATCGGATACCGTATAATATAAATTTTATTATATAATATCTTAATTTAAAAAAATATTCATTTAAAAAAATTGTTTCTTCTCTTTTTTACGGTAAGGTATAATTATGATTGTTAAAATTCGTTAACTATTTTTAATTAAATCATAAATTATTATCTGTTATTTAAAAAATATTTAATAAATATATCGAATAATATCAAATAATATAATAATAACAAAGAAAAAAAAAATATTGATTATCATTTATATATAATATGAAAGTTCATTTTTTTTCTTTTTTGTAAAAAAAAAAAAAAAAAAGAATCATAACACAACATCCGCGTTTAAAAAAAATGTTACACCAATTTTCGCGTGTTATTACACGAAATCTATTATAGTACAAATTTTTTATGTTGTGCGTGATACAAAAAAAAAAAATTTATCAGTTGAGTAAATAAAAATTTGTAAGACCAAAAATTTTCCCGAAAAATTTTAGTTT